>JAHWFO010062055.1:167059-185142 GCA_023313115.1 Rhysida immarginata | reverse complement strand
GTGAAAAAACGAAAATCTACCTATTGAGCGCGATAAAGTGAACCTATCCATTTCACCTTATAGTGAGAGAACTCTAAAATCATTCTGCTTTAACTTATTATTTTTCCAATCTTATCGTAAAATTGAATAGACTTTTATTTTCATAGGATGTCACTAGATGGCGATCCCAGACGGTGCACTGTAGAGTCACTTTGGGTGCTTCTAAAAACTCTCGAGCGCTCATTTTCAATCACGTGATCGTTTACCCCTGATCGCGCCCGCTCTATTAACCCGCTCATGAAATTTTTTGACAGCGCCAAGGGCAACGAGATAACAGCCCGATCAGTAAATAAGAGGTAACTGTCACAGAAACTCGTTACGCTTTCAAACTTTCTGTTTTAGGCGTAATTAGTTATTATTTATTGCCCACTATTATAATCTGATGGAGATTTATTAGATTTCAATGCATTTATTCTTTTATGAAAATAAATACGAGAGTGCACGTACGATAAAACGAAACTTTAAAGAAAATTCGAAACCTAGGAGAAAAATTCAAAAAATAAAATATGTAAAACAATCTTTGCTTTTATCTTCAGCTCCTTCGCCTCTGTCGTGTATCTTGACCTGTTCTGTGCCTTCATTTTCATTAGAAAACTATAAACCGCATTGGTAACAGACTTCGAGGTGGGATACGCTTTCACTGTCGGCCATTATTGGAAAGCGAAAGTAGTGAAGTGAGCTTTCACATTGATCCTGAGCGTTCCCAACACGACGATGAGATCGGGGAGTTTTTAGAGGCGCCTGTGACGAGCGCTCTGTCATTTTTAGATGCAGTGCTCGCGTTGATCATGAACGCTTACGCTCGAACGCTACTGGAGAGAATTTTTAGAAGCAGCCTTTATAGGAAGAGTATCGCAATCGTCTTGAGCGACGCCATTTTGAGTTTAGTTCTTTTCTGCATACAAAGGGGAGTGAGGAGATTACGTTGTTTTGTGAATATTTTTTCAAAGTATTCACGCCGCATTTCGAGTAAAATGTTATGATGAATATTTTACGATAAATTGTAAATTTATATTATAAATTCACTTAAGACATGATAAATACTTTTTTAATATATTTAACACGGTAAAAATAAAAGATAACTCTACTGCTCTAATTAAATTGTTACATCACTTCATTTTTTTTAGGTCATCAATAACAAAATATAATTTGTATTTCGTTAACTTATAAAATTTCATAAATATTTAATTCAAGTCAATGTATAAAGAATTTTAGGTTTTACATGGTATTTATGAATTTGAAATATGTTAATGTTAATATTTTTTCTATTTTTTTTTCTTTTTCACATCGTTTTTGCACTGCTTAAATTAAATCTCAATGATATATTTCATTTAAAGTGTACAGGGCCGAGAGGGCTGGGGCGTAGGCTTTCCAGTTCTCGAATCCGTCGGGTCGCGGGTTCGAATCCCGCCGTGGGCATGGATGTTTTTGTGGTTGTCCCCGGAATGAGTAAAAGAAAATTCTCGTGTTGAACTTTCGGATATTGTACATATATTAGCCATGTGAAAGTTTACCGCGCAACAATTTGGCATAATGACCCGGATAAAGTGAAAGCTAATTGACGATATTATTCATGTCTAAACCTTAGGAAAACTTTGTTTATTATTAATATATGCAACTGCTATCGATAATATAGTGCCTGTTTATCGATTGAAACTTACTATTTGTTGATTAAAGTCTCAAGTGCTTCCAAGTAAGTTCCAAAGCTCACTGAAGTAAATAGAAACGATTAGCAAGCATTCACCCGGGAAAACTCAAAATGGCTGCGATTATGCCACGTGATACCGAAAAGCCAATCAGAAGCCTTGCGGCACAGTTTACTCAAATGTGATACTCTTCTTATAAAGTGACTCTAGTGCACTGTAGAGATCCTGTATGTATAAGAGACACGAAACTAATTACATGGACGCCATTTTGTGCTAAACACACTAATGAATTCCTTTTTATGACGGCTTGGCCGTTTGGTCAATTGAGACAAAAAAAATTTTCTACTTTTCATACATCCTAAAATTTCAATAGCACTTTCTTTAAATAGTTATTTCCTTGAAATAATGTAACTTTTTAAAATTATATTATGGCGTTAACGCCACTTACATGGGGAGGACACAAACACCTTCCATAGATTTCGATAGGATTAAACATAAAGTTTGGGGGCCATCTAAAAGTAACTCGTATAAAAGGTTTAGGTTAACACGCCTTCGTTTTTTAAAAAAGCGACATCAAAAGAAAACCTAAAAAAAAGCGACGTCAAGGATTCAGCTTATATCAGTTCCTCCCTCTTCCCTGCTTATATACCTAAAGAATTTGCACTAACTTCACCGGAATTGATTAAGGCATTTGCCTGCAGTAGGTAAACTTGCGGGTTCGAGTCTATCCTCTTAAGTATTGTCCTTTTTTTTCTTCAGTTGTTATAAGCGCCAAATAAAAAGAAAAAAAAAAGGTTTTTACATGAAGTTTTATTGTTAGAAATAGCTCTTCATTTAAAGTAAAAAATTGAGAAAAAAGGGAGCGGGAGGAGATTTCATTTCGTTAAATAATTTTTTCCCTTCAGTCTTAAGAGAGCTTAAATCTGATATCATTTTCAGATTTTTTGAATCACCTGGCCATCCATTGTTGAAACACGTGATCGAGCCATGGAGTAGGAATAAGGCCATTTTATACTTTCTTCTAGCCACTATGCAACTCTCATGGATCGAACATCCTGTGAAAACCAAAGGGATGGGGAGGGCTAATGCTAAAAAAAAACACAAGAGGATGAGAGAGTCGAACAGAGTCAACGTGAGCGGATTCTTCTCTGTGATGTAGCTACACGGTATTACTGTATAGTACTGCATTCGATATGGCGGCAATTCAGGACTGTCATCAATGAAAGATTAGTTTGCTTTCAACGAATACTGGTTTCGCATGTGGGTAGGTACTCTTTCAGGTCCAGATTGTAGACTAGATGACTGTTGCGAAGTACGAACTTTAGGTCCTGCTCGTTTTAGTGGCCTAGTCGCTCATTCCAGGTGGTCAAGGTCGGTTGCTTTCGACTTTCAGGTGCATTGGCTCTTTCGGTCTTCACTTGTACCACGTATAGATCCTCTTCTCGATTCGCTGTTAAGATGACGTTACCTTTACTGTTGATGATTTGCGCTGAGTGCTGCTCGAAAATGACTTTGTGACCATGGTTGGTGATCTTGCCTATTTCTAATAGATTTATTCGTAGATCTGGGACGTGAAGCGTTTTAGTTTGGATAGCTGTGCCCCTATCACACTTTTCAATTTGTATGGTCCCAATTTTTTCGATTTTGGAAGTCCCGTTGTTGGCCATTTTCAGCTGCTCACGTTTGTTCTTGTCCAAGGTCGTGAAAGCATTCTCACGGTTGCAAATGTGGGATGTAGCTCCGCTGTCTAGGATTCATCGGTTAGTGCTGCTTTGAGTTGGGTTAGCAAACATTGCCCAATGTTCTGCTACTGTCATGGTGGATTCACTTTATTGTGCCTTTGAATGTTCCATCTGTTTCCGGATTCGGCAGTCTTTCATGTGTGGCTGGTTCTTCCACAGTGGTCGCATTTGAACTTTCTGGTTTGGCAATCGGCGCTTGTGTGTCCAGTTCGTTTGCAATAGCTGCATGTAATTCTGGGTCGCGAATCTCCCGACTTTTTTTTGCTGGTTAGGAATTTATTTTGCGAGTGTTTTCCGTCCATTTTGGCTTGATGGGATCGTACATAGTGCGCACTGGTGTCTGATGTCTCTGTTGCTTTTCTTTCACGCAGATCCTCCTTGACTTGGCACTTGACATCATCGAGGAACGGTAGCGTTTTCAAGGTACGGATAGCGCTGCGGATAGGAGCATAGGAGTCTGGCAGACTTAGTAGAAGTGCGGTAATGGCTATTTTCTCAATTGGTGGGGGTTCGGGCATTCCATCTATTATGCGGACAACATCTGTCAATGTCGTCATCTGAAGTCAGTCTCTTTGTGATGAGTTTTGATAGGAGAGTGACGAGTTGAGTATCTGCCGTTTCTTCATGTATTTCTTTTAATATCAACCATATGCTATGCTCTGTTGTTAGTCCCCGGATGTGGATAAAGACAGGAGCAGATCGGTGCGCCCCTTTGCGTCCTTTTGATCCTACGCACTTGCAGCTGCTGCTGAATGGGCGTCTTCTGCGTTAATTTCTGGTTTCTGTGGGGGATTGGACAGGTGCTCCCACGTTCCATATGCAATGCCTACTGCCTCTAATCACCATTTTCCACGTTGAATAATTTTCCTCATTGAGTTTTTCGATTTTGCATGCTTCTGCCATTTTGTATGTTTTTTTAATGTTCTTGTTGATTAATTCGCAAAGTAGAAAAAACAGGTTTTTTTGCTCAATTTTAACTTGCACTATTGCGAAAAACAAGTTTATTCGTTGCTTGCAGGGGTCGTTACGTTAAATATTTTCCGAGTAGAGGGGAGGGAAAAAAGTCAACTTTTCGTTTAATTATCAGAAAATTTAGTCACAGTTTGTTAGTCCGTATGCATAATTTTTCTGACGTCTGTTTCGCCGACTGTTGCGTTTTCTTTTCTAAAAATTTGCCATTTGCTCGCTAAAAATTTGCCCAGTTGTTGCCGCCACAGGGTCGTTACGCCTCGTGTTTGCGTTGATTTTCACTGGTTTTCAGGGATTTTTGGTCAATTTCTCACTGGTTTTAGTTTGGTGGTGCATTTAATGCAGTTCTTTTTTAAGTTCCTGGTCCCATAACCTGTTGTTTATGAAGATTGTTGAGAAAGAAACGGGCTTGACTGTATATGAGAGAACAAAAACTGAAACTTTTTACTAAACAAAGAGAAATCTGAATCTACATAATAATAATTACGGGGTTCACACATTTTAAAAGGGGGTTAAATCAAAAGGATAATATGTATTTGAGTAATGACATCTGGTGGAAGATTGGAGTATCAACAGACTAACGCACTGCATGGCACAGACTGTAGCAAAGGAGAGAACCAAAAGATTGCTGCTTGATCCTGCAAGAAATATGTCAACTGTATTTAAACTTTAGTGCTTACTTCGAGTCAGCTGACGCAGTTTTGAGGAAACACGTGCTTGTTACCATAAGATTGACATAAACAGTCGAGCTTGAAAAAAATTACTGCTTGTGTTTTCATAATCAGGTAAATGTTTGAATGAAAATGGTCACTTAATGATTTTTTTTAACAAACGCGTTTCTAACCATGATCACATTTATGTATAGGCCTATTCATGTACCATACTAGCCTATTCATGCTTCTATGCTAGCCTGTATTTTTTTTATTACCCACATTTTACCAGGATTTGTCTCTCATAACGCTCGATTCGCTCTGAGTTTTTTCAGATACAAATCGCAGATTGGCAGATTCAATATGGCGTCGTCCACAGTGCAAACAAAAATAAAAAATTAAGTTTAGTAGAATAAAGGTGCATACATGAAACATTTAGGCGTAGAGCCTGTAAGCAAACAATTAAAAAGAAGGCTTAAAAGTTAAAAATGTTTAACGTTGTGCTTATTTCCCAGGTTACTTTTGAAAATCTGGGCTCCCTAATTAAGCGAAAGATTTTGAGTTAGTAAAAAGGGTATGGAAAAAATATTTATTTATTTATTTATTTATTTATTTATTTATTTACAATTACAATTACAATTATATATAATAACAGAACAATAAATTGGAAATAATCATAATACAATAATATAAAAAAATTCAAATAAGATAAATTCAGTATATTTGTATCAAAAGAATAAAAAGGCGCTCAAAAGCACAGGGGGCCTGTCCAGGGGCATCCTTAAAAAATTTATATAAATCAATCTAAAGTTATATAAATTTGTATGGCATTAAACGGCAACAACAATAATAATAGTAAAGAACATATTAATATATTAGATCAAACACACAGACTACTATATGTAATATTATGCCATATTATATAATAAATTTTATCAAAAATATCAAATAAATAAAAAGAATATGTTAATCGTTACTGTGTTCCTATGCTTTTCCTTTGAAACAAGGTCTACGAGTGACGTCATCTACACCAGCCACGTAACCGTAGCATTTAAATCTTGCGAAATTTACAAGCACGAATTATAGTTTAATAATTTTTTTATTTAACAGATACACGTTAATTATAAGATTTCATTTATTATATTATATATTCTCTAAAAATAATATACACGAAATAGAAAACTACAAAATTAAATAAAAAATATAGTGAAGCAAACTCAATGTTCTGGAATATCAATGGGCAAATAAAAATATGTATTTAAGTATTCATTTATTAAAATGCATTTCTCTCCTCGTTTTACTAGTATGTCAGTATAATACTGTTTGATATTCTTAAAGGAAGCCTGTCTGCAAGAATTAATTTACTCCAAATTAATTCCAGTTAAAATGCGACAGTTAATTTATTTCAAATTTTAAGACAGAAAAGTTAAGTTCAACAAAAACTTTCAATTCTCGTTTAATGACCCCGCTTAAACCATATTCTTTTAGTTTATAAATTTAATATACGCCATTTCCTCCTATTATTTACAGTACTTCCAGATTCTATGAGTATATAACACTAACCGCCATTCATCTAAAAATAGATTTTACGATTACATTTTGTTGCTTGAATAATATAATGATTACCACAGCTGTAATTATTATAAATTTAAATTACTTATCTCTATAATGACAGCATGTAATAGGCATTTTCGACCTCATCTCACTTAAATCGGTTATTCCGAGAAAACTTATTTGAAACCGTCTTTCATTTCTTATCAGGGTTAGGGTCGCATTTATTTAAATCAAACGAGTTCAGCTTTTACTATGATGGATTGTTCAGATGAAGATGAATTGCACTTAGAATTGCATTTAAAATTTCTCTGTTTGCGAATGAGCTCGGTAATGAAATTATTGGTATGGAAAGAATAAATTCAGTTAAACCCAGTGAGCTGACATCGGAAAACAGAGGAATAAAGAGTGAAAAGGTTATTCTCTTCTTCATTAGAAAATGAAATCGATCCACTTCAGAAAATTAGAAGACTATTAAATTAGAGTTGGTCCAAAAAATTTAAAATGTGGGATAATTATGACAAAGAAAACGCTTAACATTATTAATAAATGTACTTAGCGACATATAAGCAAAGAAGTTTTTGTAAAGCTGTCAGGGGAAGCTGTCAGAATGACGCAAAGGCGAATGGTTTCTCTTTACAGGAGAAAATTAAAGTTCTTGAAGAAATTTCAGAGTCTTTGGAGAATGCTTAAGCTCTGGTATGATGCTGAAGCCCTCTATCCCCTTCCTGGGGGTGTAATCCTATGTATAATTTTATTTGTTATATACACTTAATAGGATAAAAGCATATTTTCAAAACTCGTAAAATAATTTACCAACACAGATATAATCTGACAAAATGGCATTATTTCTAGAAAGAGCTTTATAAAATTATATCAATCTTTTTCAATTAATCCTTTTAATATCCTTAATTTCAATTACTCGTTATTTTAGTGCAAAAAGAACCGATTAATAATGATATAAAATCTACACATTATAAGAGAGGCGGAGGCAAAAATGTATTCACAATTTTATAAATGCTATCTATGGATTTTTTTCCCTGCTTTAACACCTATAAGGGAGACTAAAGGAAATCATGTATCGTAAAATGATCGGCTACACTTAAAAAATGGTATTTCACAATAGTTCACCATAAATAAGCAGTAGTTTCGTTAACAAACAATAGCTCGCCGTAATGAGATTAGATCTCAAGACCCTAAATGTTCTTTAATTAAAGTCCAGCAGTTTTTCGGAATTCCAATAATTAGTGCAAACTCAACCTTGCGACCTACAACCACGATAATCGTTAACTAACAGTCTCAATGTTCTCACCACTTTCAACATAATTACCTGAAGTTCACATTTAATGATCACGTTAATTGAATAAAGCTTGGGTCCAAAAGAAAACTAATGATGTCAATAATGATTTTAAAAGATTTTTCTATTAGAAAAAGAATATTTTGTAGAATATTTCCACAAAATATTTACTTGCATGGGTGATGAAGACCGGAATACGCTGATGAACACGACTTTGTCGTTCGAAATGCGCATACAAATATATATAATATTGTAGAAATGTTTTTCCTTTGTTTCTTTTCTATAGATTTTATCCATGGTTTAGGTGACTCTTTATTAAATTAAGGATTACTTTTGGTTTTGACTATAAATTGTCTTTTTAAATAGTTATATAAATTTCTGGAAGTAGGTTATATCAAATTAGTGTATTTTGTCGTTCACGTTAATAAATTTTCAGATTATATAGTGAAAGTATAAAGTGTAAGAAGACAGTAAGCTGCTCGATTTTTTTAGTCACCATATTTAGTATGCAACTTCTGAAATATTATAAATTTGATGGTATTAATTCTTGTTACACTCCACTGCTATCAAAATTCTGATTATCCATAATTAGATGAAAGCAATCAAAACGCATTAGAAGGCAGAGTAAACAACTGCCCAAATAAGAAAATTTCCAAGATTTTGATATGACCTTTATGTAGAGCTTAATTGTTATCAGACTAATACATGACGTATAAAAAAAATAAAAAGCGAATTTCTTATCTCTAAATTATGATCATTTGAATAATCTATTGATATAGGGTAGATGAGGGTGAAGGGGGTCAGCGGGCGAAGCGGGTCAGGCTAAGCTTTTTCTAAAAAAAAATTACCTTAGTTTCGTTTTTGCGTTTTCTCACTATGCGGCAGCACTTGTTATTTGCGTAGGCATGCTCAATGGCTGCGCTGTAGCCACGGCGTGCTCGGACTGCATGTGTAAACAAATCTTGAAGATTCAACCACAACTCGTAACTGGTAAGCTTTGTTCAGTCATCTAACTTGGGAGTGCATTCTTGGGGTTAATATAGAACGATTGAATAATTCTAAAAACTTCAGATTGTTGCATACAGTCGTACGTTCAATCTACTCTCCAATGCAAGCAGGCGTGGCTTGGTAGGCATTGCCACATTGTGTATTTTTAATTTTTTTTTGAAATGAGCATGAGTGGGTGTAGCGGGTCAGGTATGGGAGGGTGATGAGGGTCAATTTCATTTTCAAGGGGAAGCGTAAGAAGGCCGAGTTTGAACGACACATGCCACCGTCCACTGCGGTGTACATGTCAGAGAGTGGATGGATTAACGAAAACATCTACCTTGACTGGCTGAAACATTTTGTCAAGCACAAGATTTCAGGACTTGTTCTGCTTATTCTCGATGGTCATGTGTCACACGTTAAGTTGCTCGATGTCATGAACTTCACCAGGGAAAATCAAATCACCATGCTGTGTCTGCCAAGCCACACAACGTACGAACTCCAGCCATTGGACAAGTCCTTTTTCAAGCCATTGAAATCCAGGTACAGAGCAGCTGCAAATCAGTGGGTTTTTTCAAATCCATCCAAAGCTATTCAAAAAGGCGATTTTGGAGAAACCTTTTCTCAAGCTTGGTTGCAGTCCACAATGGTATCCACGGCAATCAATGGCTTTAGAGCCACAGGAGTGTTCCTGGTCAATCGTTTTGCCGTGACTGACGAGAAGCTCACAAAAGCTTTTGAACCCTTGGAACGTGATTCTGTTCCACAACAGCCTCAAGACACCCATGAAACATGCCAAGAATCGTCTCCTGTGAGAAGATGTCTTCCTTCACCTATGAAGATCTCTGTGCAATAAAAGGCCCTGGAAGGAAGAGACAAGAAGCTGAATTGCTTACGTCGCCGCAGCATATTGACTCTATCATTAACAGCAAGTCTGGTGAATCTGAACTTCAGAACAAAAGAAGAAAAGTGAGCCTCCACAACTACCCACCAAATGGGCCTGCAGACGGCAATGAAAACAACTGTGGACTTTGTGGCAGGAACTTTAACACGCCAACCTCTAGCAAATATCAAATCATGATTCAATGCATCAAGTGCAATGTATGGTTCCATGAGGTGTGTGTTGGAGCTTCAGTGAAATCTTCTTTTACTTGCGGGAAGTGTTTGTAGAAAAATCTTTGATTTTTGTTTTCAAAAACATTTTATTTTGCTGAAATCACAGTAGTTTTCTAATGACCCACTACATCCTGCTGTTGTGGGTTAAGTGGGTCAGAGATGGGGTTCCCTTTAATATTTTTTTTAAAATTTATTTACTTATATATCATGATCTAACTTTTCATACATATGCATATGGTCGATATCTACTGAATAAAATTTTTTTTCAGCTTATTATATGTTGGTATATTTTTTTATTTTAAAAATTATTTGAAGTGACCCGCTTCACCCTCACCTATCCTAACTATTAAAATTATTTTATCTTTCTGCCAATGTTAAATCATTTTGACAGCAGTGCAATTCACTGTTTTTCCATTGCGGTCATGAACTAAATTTTTCATCAAACAAGCTATAAAAAGCACACTTATAGAGTTCAGGAGATAAATTTCCTTAAAATTGCATTTTATATACCTGCAAAGTTCTAAATAACAAACTCCAATCGTCTTAAGGTAGCCAAGTGATACTCTGAATTGTGTTTAATCTTCACAATTAAGTAGATATGAATTTCATTATTTATTTAAACGAAAAAATTTAATAGTCTGATATTCCTACCTGAGCATGATAAGAGTCTGAAACTTGTTAAAACACCAGATAACTAATTACGAGCAGTGGCGATCCATGAATTTGTATAATGCGTACACATTTGATTATTAAAAAGATATTTTTATTTTGTATTTTCTTATAACCGAGGAGCTATCAAGTAAAAAATAAAACAAACTGAAACCCTCTGAAATCAAAGAATTTATTAAACAGCTAACAATACCTTATTCTTAATGAAAATGAGCATTACAGGTTGAAACTATAACTTAATAAATTTTTAATATATAATATTTCGTAGTTATTATTGTAAACTAATTTCTAAAAAAATACAAAATTACAATATAAATCCTAACTTTATTTTATATTCGAATTTCACTTTTCTACGATAGCATTCCACCAAAGACCTTTCCAAACAATCTGTCAAAATTGCTGAAAACAAAATGAGATTTTCTTGTGTGTCGTTTTTATTCCCGAACTTTAAAATGTTGCTTGGCTTTCATAAAATATCGCTGGTCTATGGGGTTTTTGAATTTCTTTTCAAGAGTTCCGCTGCGTTTCTTATGAAAACGTCATTTCGGTTACTGTTCCTTTGAAATTCCCTGGACGTTGTCGGCTGATTTGAACTTTCTCTCTCAGGGGTTACCAGGGATCATTCTTTCGTCAAGCAGGTTAAATTGAGGTCTTATAGACCCGGCAAGAATTGTGCTCAGCCGGTAATAAGCTGCACTTGAAACATCAATAACAATGTTGAGAGTGATTCCATAACTTTGACTCCCCAAAGACTTTTTTCCTGTTTAGCGTTGAGATTTGGTATGAGAAGGAAACTTTACCTTTTCTGGACTAAACTTTTAACTACTTAAATTTTGAAGCGAAATTATTTCCAAAACTTTACTTAGGTTTGTTTAATAAACATTTCTTGTATGATTAGAAAAGAGCAAATTGTATTAAAAATAAAAGTGCAACTTATTGAATTATTAAACATTGAATTATTATGAATCATTGTTATTAATCATTATGAATCATTAAATATTTAATTATTACGCAAATTAAACATTAAAATGTACGTTGAGGGGAATGAAATTTATCCACGTTTCATTACTTTTTAAACCTCAACAATAAAAATTAAAATAAAGATAAAGTAAAATTTGTCAAATTATCCAAAAACTTAATTAATCAAATAAAAATAGAAGGGTCCACAATAATAATAAAATAAGAAACATTATAAGGAAACTGAGTTGGAAGGAATAAAAAGAGTTTTATCACAATGTGATAAACTGTTTCGAAAAATTAAAAGATATATAAACATGATGATAATTCTAGTAAATCAAAATTATACAAAAAAGTATAACTGGGGCAATTGTCCGAGAAAGTAAAACAAGGGCAAATGTCCACAATTGAAAAGAAGAATAAAGAGGTATGTAGATAATCGTAATTAAGTATAAAGAGGGTCTCTTTTACCACAACAATAAAAAACACAAATATAGTAGTCCTATAAAGTGTTAACACAGTTAAAGGAAATTTGGTAACCATGCATGCCAAGATAAAAAATTAAAAATGGATCAATGAAGTAAAAAAAATTAAAATGAGAAATTAAAAGTTTTATCATGTCACTCTTCAAAACAAAAATGTCATTTACAAAATATCATACCATAGTCGGGCCGTATGTTATTCACACGATAATATAATAGAAAACACGAGAACATAATAGAGCGGATCGAATGAACAATTGTGAAAGTGCCTTCGCTAGACACTGCTTCGCTTTGGGCCACAAAATAAATTGGAAAAACGTTTCAATTTTAATTACGGAACCAAATATTAAGAAACGGCTAATTAAAGAAGCGATTTGATAAATAAAAATTCAAATTCCCTGGCGAGGACTTCTTACCAATTAAGTAATGATTGGATAAAAATTTAATCACGTGTCATAAGTTTAATTTTATAGTTTTTGATTTTCTTTTGTCTTTTTACTGTTTTTATCTGTATCTAATTAGGTCTGATGATGCGCGCTGCGTGCCTGAAAACGTTCAGGTTATTAAGTTGGGTTTTTAGCATGCAATTGTAAAAGTTTTAATGTTACTTTTGGATTTAGAAGAATAAATATTGATATTAATAGCGTCTCATTTAAAAATAGTTGAAAATTCTCGCAAATTTCTTCTGAGTTAAAATATACAAAAAGAGAAATCACACTCAACAAATATTTTCGCTTTTGGAAAAAAAATTAATTTTTATTCGTTTTTCTCCTTAAATTAATTTATTTCAAGATCCACAAGCAGTTGGATGGGATGTGAATATGTAAAATAGTGTTTACATTTTTATTTCTTTAATTTAAATCAATCTGTTGCTGCTTTCTCTATTTCTCTCCCATTCTCTTTCTATCTCTCACACTATCCTTTATATTTTAGAGCATTAATAGTATGAGTTAATTTATCTTCAGGAAAAACATTGAATTATCTAATGAAAAAAAAATCCTTTAATAAACTGTATACCTGATTAAGAAACAAACGCTTCTTCATTAGCTCTCCTTTCAAAATTGCATCTTATCTCATGAAAAACTGCGTTTAATGTTCGAAACTTTCATTTACTTTACTGAATTTAGGACATGGCAATTATTTTTCATCTTCTATATCAATCCAATTTCTATTATGAACTCAGATATTGGTTGCGTTTCTTTAATGGCAATGTCGAAGCATTTCAGCGTCACTGGTTTTTTTTTTTTCTGAAGAGGTTCTAACGGCCCCGACCTTGTGAAAGATTCGCAGTTAAATAAAGCAAACGAATATAGTAACGAAATACCCTCGTTCGTTTGCATAACGAAAATAGTAACATCAAATCTTCACTGTTTATTTGTCAATTTCTTTGCAATAGCATAAATTTAAGTAACAATACAGAAAGAGGCAGAGTGAGAGGATGAAAAAAAGAACGAAAGAGGGTGGCGGAGGGATTGCAGATGTGACAAATTTACAAGGACTAAATTTTCGAGAATTAAATTCTATTTGCAAAAGAAAATATATTCGAAGCTGCCTCGTGTTAGTTGTTATTAGCACCTAATCTTTCAGAACAGAATCAGTTGTGCATTTTTTTCTAAGTCAGCAGCACCGGATAGTGGCCGAGGAGGCAGAGCACCAATCTCTGTTCGGTTCAAATTTCACTTCAGCTATCATTGTGCTTGTTTTTTCATTATAATATTGCATGTCGATGAAAAGCAAGTGTTTATTATTAATCAAATTCACATTCTTCATTCACTTTCATATAATTGACTCAAATGATTTTATAAGATATGGCAAAAGGAGCTCAAACATCACATTCTCGGGGCACTCACCCATTTAAACGGGGCATTCACCCATTTAAACGCTCACAGTTCATTCAATTTTTAAAATTCCTAAGCTCAAAAATTTGGTTTATGATTGTTTTGTCTTGGTTCTATTTTATTCTTCTCATTGAAAATATCAAAGACAGTGCAAACTCCGACTTGTTTAAAGTGAGAGTCACGTCCTTTTTATTCTTCTAGAATTCCTTCCTTTCTGGGAGCATTTCTAGTAATCCAGTTTCTAAAGCGTTTGTTCAGCTGCTGCTTTTTTTATATTAAAGGTTAAATATTTGAACTGAAAGACGGAAATACGTTTTAAGATAAATTCTCTATAATACCTAACAAAATGTATCTATTTTCCTCTTACAGGAGTTGCGTCATAAACACAAAATAAACACTGAGGATTTTCAGTTTCTTTCTTTTGTACCCATTTACAGAGGAACTATTAACGATATTAAATATTCATTAAACAGGTTAATATAAGACTTCGTTATTTGAAACTTTTTCTATTAAATAGAAGGAAGTTGTGCATCACAACAATATAATAAAGACTGATTCATTCTCGTTTGCAAAATGACATTCGTGGTCGATAAACTGATAATACAAGGTAAGTCAAACTAATTGATACAAAAAAAATCTTCTCCTCCAAAGATGTATTCAATATATTATCAAAATAAATGAAAAAAATGATAGATTTTTCCTCCAAGGGTTATCCAACCAATGGATATGCCTGCCATATTCGAACTGCACACTAGAGGCGCCGTTACTCAAAATGTTGATAAGAGGCAAGGGAAAAGTAGTCTGTGATGGATTGTGCGAACGTTTCACACAAACATTCGTAGCTCCCTCAATGAACTTTAGCCAGTTTATCGGATAGGTTGTATTGGAGCTAACCATCATAATTTACAAGTATGAATTTATTTGTGGGAATATATAAAATATCTGATCTTTGTGGCACAGAACTTGATAGACTTAGAGCGGCGTATACGCTATGCGGTAACCACAATCAAGCCGTTCACATGTGTGGGACGAACTAGACGTTCAGCGTGTCACAAGGGGAGCTCATTTCGAACATCTGCAACGCTAGTACAAACTTGGAGAAATACCTCAAATCATTACGTCATTTTTGGCAATATATTCACTGCAGTCTTAACGGCCAGTTTACATTTTGTATCAATAATTTTGACTTATTCTGTGTCCATATGAAACCTCTCTGATTTTAAATGTCAATTATAATGCCCCGTTCACCCTGGATCGGCAAGGCGGCAAAGCAGCGAAGCGTCATTTTCTGCCTCCTCCCTCCTCTGCCGCCCGCGCGAGTTGTTCCCACTGGACCGGCACGAGAGAAGCGGCAAGGTAAAAGAAATATAATGGCGGCGTCGTTTCGATCTTAAGTTATTGCAGTAAAACTTTGGACGAAGTTCATGGTCTATATAAATTTATAGTATCCGAAATTTGCTATATCTGAGATAATTCCGAATATGTTATATCACTGTTGAAAGGCCAATTGGCACAGCTGGGAATTCCGAATTGTTTCGTTTATTTTTTTTGTATCAGAGTTCGCTATAAAGAAGTTCAACTGTAATTATATGTCTCTGAGAAAGCATAATTAAAGAATAACAAAACAGAGTGTGCAATAACACTCTAGTTTTATTTATGATTGTTCAGTGAGCATATTTTTCTCGTATTTATAAAAGTCTTCTAAATTATTTTAAAATTTGATTGTTGCCAACATCGATCGGCAATATTTCCAATCGAAGCGATCGAAAACCAAGTTCGTAATCACGTTTCTGTTCGAAAACTTGCTAATTTCCAACAGAATTATCTAAATAAAATTTAACCAAATATATCTATTTAACGATGTAAAAAAAAGCAATTTATAATTTCATATTTAATAAATAAAGTGCATCATTCTCCTTATTCTATTTCACTATAAAATTGTGATCCGCCATCGTTCTTTTGATCACGTCCTTCAATAGTCGAACGTGATTGGATAAGCCTATCTAAGCTGAGAGCAGCAACCGGAAAAAGTTGAACAAATTTCAATTTTGCCGCCTGGTTTACTGCCGCCCACGGCACTTGAACTATTTCTAGTTAGTCTTGGGCGTAGTGCGCATGCGTCAACGGGTGCCACTTCGCCGCTTTGCCGCCTTGCCGACCCAGTGTGAACCGGGCATAAGAAAACTAACTTGGAAACATGAAGTGATAGAAAAAAATCTAAAAGCAGATTCGGATTCTACCTACAAATTACTACTAAGAACACTTTGTGTGGTCTTAGTCACAAAATGTGTGTTGACTAGTGTTGTTCGTTAAATTCATTCATCACACGTCAAGTTGTTTGATATAATACACGCCATATCGTAGCTTTGAAAGTTTCCTATGGCAAAGTAAGGGTACCATTATAACACCTATCATTGAGAGAATTTCCACTGTGATAATATTTCGTTATATCTAGGGTTAGGAACCTTATGTCCTAAAAACATGTAAAATATATAGGTTTATATTTCCTTAAAATACTGAAATAATCCCTTTAAATGAATAAATATTCTTTTAAAATTAAGTACTCTTTAACAAACAAATGATATGAATAATTAGAAATTTCGCCATTTTATTAATTTAGAACATTACAGTGACTAAAAACGTATAGCATCCTGTTTTCTGTGGTGAACCTCTGTCGATTTGAACGTAAAATAGATTTGATCTGTGGAAATGATCTTTCTACTTCACACAAAGTAATAATGGCTTCGGAAAATGCAGCAATTTCTTCTGCCGGGTAGGTTTGGTCTGAGATGTGACACTGTTCTCTGGATAAAATGTTTGAAATTAATTGCACTCCACGCCAACCTGGGTTTTTATCAAGAACACCTTTTAGCTTTGCATGGATCAGTACTTGTTTAGATGACACTGAAACCGATTCGATTGCTTCCACAAACTTCAACACAATTGCAACTGTTTTATGAAGAGGCAATCGTCTAGCGAAAACGGTTCCCTTATACAACGTGAGTCAAAAGTCGTTGGACACCTTCATAATGCGAAACCTGAAGGGAAAAAGTGAAAAGTTATGATGGCAACTGATGATGGGCCATGAACGACATACACCCCACAGGATGCGGCCCATCACCAATCATCAGTGCCATCATAACTTTTCAATTTTTCCCTTCAGGTTTCGCATTATGAAGATGTCCAATGACTTTTGACTCACCCTGTATATCCTCACCATTGCGATGCTGCACCAACGGTCGTCGAGTATTCTGATCGGTCGAGACCAATAGCGACGGTGGCACTATCTGTTGGCGAAAGCAGAAACTAGTCCAGTTGATCATAGATCACAACGGCGATAACACAAGAAGCCTCTCGGTGTAGAACAAAATGCAATCAAAATATGTATTTTAGGTCTGATAAGCCTAAATATGTCACAAAGCATTAAATATGCCGTTTTAGGTCTTATAACTCTTAAACTAAAACACATATATTAAAAAAAAACACATTTTTGAGCATATCTCTTATTACTGAAACCATAAACAAAATATGTTTTTACCTAAGGTTCCTAACCCTACTTATATACATTCATGATAAATCATTATAAGTGGTTTGATATATTACATGACATATCTTAGCATTGAAAGTTTCCAATTTTACCCTAATGGTACCATTAAAACACGTACAGTTCATTCCAAAACCGTTTTCACTTAGGCTTCGGCTTCCTTGCAATACATTAAATCAGTGAGATTAATCGTTCCAGGCAAGAAGTCGAGTTCGAATCAAATTGGACGATGCCATTTATTGTTTCTTAGCAACAGGGATAGGTAGGCATAATGAGTGACGTCAAACTCTTTAAATTGAAATATGATTTTGAGCCTTTATTAGGGAAGTTTTTCTTTATTATTAATATAAAGATGGATTAATGTTCACTATCTGCACAATCGCAACGCTGAAAGTTCACTATCCGCACATCAAAAACGCAAAAGTACAGAAACCGCACAACCATAAACTAAACTCAAAAAACCAACCAAACGATTTTAAAAAACAACAGAAACACTCCAAACAAAAGAAATAAAACCACAAACCATAAAAGAAAGGAAAAAAAAACTCCAAACAATCAAAACAAAAAATAAATCCACATTAACTTCAAACGCGCAA
>JAHWFO010062055.1:135712-162059 GCA_023313115.1 Rhysida immarginata | reverse complement strand
ATTGGTCTGTCTCAATTCTTTTTTATATTTAAAGTTAATTCGCTCAATGTAGCGATTAATATTTCTCGTTACAGTGTTTTTTGCTGTATTTAATGTACATTTAAGTATTTCTTTATTGTATTCCGAGAAATATTTTTTCTTTTGTAATTGAGATCGCAATGTCTATTCCCCAATTAAATCATATTGTATAGAATATTTTGATATTTTATAAATAAATATTGCATTTTTTTAAACCAAAATAAAGTCTTTTAACGAGCCACGTTCATTCTTAAGTTTCGGGGTTTCCTTTAAAGTATCACCCCTTAAATATTATATTATTTTGCTTCCCCCTCTGAACAATTTGCATGTTTCATTAAGAAGAAGTCACATTATTGTACTGTATGCAATGTGTGATTCTATTTATTACATGAATGACCTGATTTTGACGTTCCAGAAGCACGGGTTGAGTGGCAAATTACGTCTATGCGACGTCCAACACTTTTTATCTCAAAAACAATGCCCCAGAGAAAAAAAAATAAAAGAGGGAAATATTGCTTAGATTTGATCCCTCTTAAAACCCCCCCCCCTCCAAGTTTGTACACATTATTCGAGAAACCCTGTATAGATACAAATCCTAAACAACATATATAAAAGGAACTTTCTTAGAAATTGATAGACATCAACGAGTGTAAGAACATTCGTATTTACGTCTAAACAACCGCTGCTGTGAATATATATTCATTAAGATAACCTTAATTTAAAAATGGAGATAGGGTCTTCTTGCAACACAATAAATTTTAATGCAGAGATGGTCTGATTTCTGTACAGACTGAAAATGGTCTCTAACTGAAACGCGTCTATGCATTAAAGTTTATTGTGTTGCAAGTAGACTCTGTCTCTGTTTGTTGATTATCTGCAACTTGGACCCTAACTCATCATATAACTTTAATTTAGCTTTGACTAATGATAACGCCGAATCGATATCAATTATTTTGTTTCTATTCATAAGGACGTTTACATGATCGCTTGGAATTATGAAATCAATCTGCAAATTTGGTCGTGTCCAAATCGTTGCAATAAGCAAGGTCCGTCCTTTCGATAGAAATGATATACATAGGTGGGACTAAACCACAACCGGAATCAGGAATTTAATATATAATGAAATAACATCCAAACCTGAAGTAATTCGACAAAATTTAATAAAAGTAACCGGAAAATATATTTTTATTAACAAAATAAATAAATCAAAAAGAACTATATATAATGGAACACAATCAAAACTGATTTTCCATATGCAATAAAATAACAATAATTAAAAATACGTCAACGACAAATTACTAAATAAAAACTGCTACAGTCATGATGAAACACAAAAAGTCACATGTTCACAGATTATAGAAATAAAGGGATTCTTGTTATCTTGATACATAAATTGGTGAACCAAAAGTAAAACTGGCTGGAATGTATCAATTCACAAAATTAAACAAGAATGATTTTACCGCCAAAGAGGATAAAAAGAATACATTTTCTTGTTATAGCATCATACACGGATACATAGAATTAACCTATATTTTAAAATACTTTAGAAAAATTATATCAACATGAAAACTAAATTGTAAATTACTATTTAAATAAACTAATGTAAAGAGATTAAACGTTTAAACTTGAAGAACTGAAAGGTTAAATGGAAAGTGAAGTTATTTTTTATACCGGCTGATCCAAAAGTGTTACATTTTTTCATGAAACTAAAAATTGTTCTGCTGTGAAGAATTCTTTAGCAAAACAATTGTTTGCGCGTGCCTCATGGTTCTTATGAAAGCATTGAATTGCTGGAAAGCAAACACTGAAAATGTCGTTAACAATGTAAAAAAATGTAATACACTTTTGGATCACCCGGTATATATGAACAAATAAAAGTTCTTTAATTTGTAGGCATTCCCACATAATGTTAAACGAAGTGAGACTCAATTGCTGAAGCGTTCTGTGTAAGCATATATTATTTTTTCATATTCTCTTACTAAAGTGTTTCTATGTTAACATCTACCATTGAAGCAAGCGATAAGCTACTAGCAATTAGCAATATGTCTCACAGTAATTAGTTTTGGATAATATTAGGCCTAACAACAATATGCTCTTAATACCAATAAGCTATGGATAACAATAGGTCTAACAACTTGAAAAGCAATAAAAGTTCGAATGGTACCATATGGTACGATTAAGACACGTACTACTAAGCTTAGTCCCACTATTGTTATTTACTCGTTATATTTACTCATGAAATGTTGTTATGAGTTGTTTGACATATTACATGACATATCTTAGCATTGGAAGTTCCAACGGTACCATGTGGTACCATTAAAACACGTACTACTGAAAAATTCCCACTATCATTATTTACGGGTTATGTATATTCATGAGAAGACGTCTTTACACGTACACCTGGCACCAAACCTGTATCTGCTATCACTAGTTGCCCTTATACAGGGTGTTCTCGAATAACGTGTACAAACTTTGGGGGGTGGGTGATAGAGAGATCAAATCTAAGCAACATTTCCCTCTTTCATTTTTCTCTCTGGGGCATTGTTTTTGAGATAAAAAATGTTGAAATCCTACCTGCAGGAAACCGTTGTTTGGATAGATACCATTCGGTTCTCAAGAGAAGACCTCTGAGTTGCACGAGTGGGATCCGATAAATTGCTGGTAGCCAGAATCGCCGTAGCTGTGGACCAGATTCGCGAAGTCCAGGAATCCATGCAGCGACGTTGTGAAGCATGCATTCATGCTAAAGGGAGTCAATTTGAACACTTATTGTAAAACATTTGCATGTTTCATATAAAAAAAACAAGTCACATTATTGTACTGTATGCAATGTGTTTTTGTTCTTTTTATTACATGATTGACTATGATTTTGACGTGAACCAGAAGTACGGGTTGAACTGGGAACATTTTTTATCTCAAAATCAATGCCCCAGAGAAAAAATGAAAGAAGAAAATGTTGCTTAGATTTGATCCCTATATCACCCCCCCCCTTTCCCAGTTTGTGCACGTGATTCGAGAACACCCTGTATATTCGTTCATGACAAGACTTGACGATTTGTTTGATATATTACATGTCTTATCTGGTTATTGGGAATTTCTAAGAGGGTATCATAATTGTACCATTAGAGCACGTGCCATTGTACCTACTTATTCCGGCTATCTCACCTTCGAGCTTGTTCGTGCTCTGTCCCATATTTATGGCTTGGTGAAGACAAAGTGTGAAAAAGTTAATTCGTTTTCAAGTTATCTATAATATAATTTCTTATGTCAGTTTGTTTGTATCGAGGTCAACGAGAAACAGGCCAGGGCAGTCAAAAGTCACCTGATCATCATGGGTCCGAGCAACAATCCATCCTTCATTGTTTACAACAAACGAAAAACACTGGTTGTTAAAATCCAAAATGCTTATCGCAAGGCTTTGGAAGCGGGTGCGGCGTTCATAATCGCGAGTAGATCGCGCAGAAGCTAAGGCGTTCTGAAGGTGGGTGACAGATAATTGGCAGAAAGGTTACGACAGCTGCCATGCGGAATTTGGAGGTGGGAGGCCGGAAATTTTGTCTCAGGAAAGCAAGAACGTCATCGCGGAAAATAGCGGCAAGAGACGTCGCAGCAATGCCTGTGTTGTGCGTGACATTGAGGTTCAGCGCGGGAAAATCCTTTCTTCTGAAACTGTTCGCTGATCGTGCAGGCCTAAAACCATTTCATGTCATTCCTAAACACATGAAAACCGCCCAGAACATCGAAGACAGAATGTGGGTTTGTGATTACCTAAGTGGGATTGGAATGAAGTCGATTTCATGCATCTCGCCCCCAGCGATGAGTTTTTTGTGTGGACTGTTAGAGGGCCAAATTATCAGAACCACAGGGTTTGGAGCCTCTCAGCTGACTCCATTACTAATGATGAACATTACCAGAAACTCTCTAAGAAACCCGACTACATTAGAATGTTTGTGTGCTTCACTGCTAAACGATTGTTGTGGAGTTCAAGGAGCAAGGGGAATCATGGGACGGGAAATATTTCCGAAACCTCCTAACTGCAGATATCTTACCTTTCCTGCGAGATCCTAACAACACACTCGATCCTCACGAGGTCTGCTTTCTCCACGATAAAGCTCCCTGCCTTACGGCGAATGCCACACAAGATTTGCTGCGCACAAATGGTATTGATTTCTTTTCATCCAATGAATGGCCAGGTGGGTCCCCAGACTTGAATGCTGCAGAACATTTTGGAGCCATTCTAAAAGATGTCGTGGAAACTTTGATGATCCAAGAACATGGACCGGAACGTTATTCCGAGATCTGCTCATGGGGGATTTGACAACAGTGCTTCAGAATATGGAGTATGACACTGCTCTTTTTGAGAGTCTACTGGGCTCATACCCAGATCGAGTGCGTGCTGTTGGCGAAGCAAATGGCGGACATACGAATTATTGATGTCAACATACTCATAAGTAAAGCAGATTTGTAATTATCAACCAAACGTTTTTCTGTTCATTCTCGTTTTCACTGGGACCCTGTACAGTCTTTAAATATTTTTCTTGCAAGATAAATAAAATTAATTTCAATTATAGTTTCTTCTCTTGTTCATAGAACCACTAATGTTAAGGATCTGAGATTTTATTGTTTTTTTATACGGTTTATCAGCAAAAATGCATGGAAGTAGCCAAATCAAATTTGTATGGGAAAAATAAAAAATTGTCAAAATGATCTGATTTTTTCATGGTGGATCAGATCCCGATGACAATGCAATATGTAATAGTTTTTACTATGATTTGTGCACATATTAAAGAAATACCAAATATTAAAAATTTGGTAAAAGGCTTTTTGCAGTGCCGTAAAAAGGATAAACATTCAGCCTATCTCAGTCCACTGCAGTACATAGGCCTCCGCACGGGGGGGGGGGGGGGGTTATAGTCTAATCTCCCACGCTGATCAGACGAGTTGGGAGATGCATTTTTGAGCTTCTGCTAGCTTTTTACGACTGCTACAAGGTGGTAGTGGCAACCAGGACCGACGGCTTAACGTGCCATCCGAAGCACAGGGGAGGGGTAATATCTCGCTTCACTAAATGGTCACCCATCAAGTGACCAGCGAAAGCCCCCCAGCTCCACGGCCTCCCCTGGCAGTAATGTATTAACAATAAATTCAAGATATGCTGAACTAAACTCAAATTTCTCAATTGAAAAATGTAATCAAATTTTTTAAATGTAAATGAAAATGTAAATGAAAATGTAAATTGTGACATTCCATGTCAGTTGGGCCCGTTACGCCCTGCAGGAGGCATAGTCTGTTTTGTTGAGAGTGGCGTTTTGTTGTTGTTGTCTGTTGTCTGTTTTTGTTTGTGGTTGGTCTGTGTCGTCGGGGGGTTTAGTGTGGTTGGTTTGGTCGTGTGTTTTAGGGATCTTGAAATATTATTTGAGGAGGTTGGAGGAGGTTGATGAGTGGAAGACATCATCTAATAGTTTTAGGTGGGTGCGCTTGCACGAGCCATGTGTGGGGTATTGTTAAAGTTATTAACGCTTGGTTGTTTTGTTTTGTTTTTATTGTGAATTTCGTTCGTAGGGGTGGTGCGTTGTGCCGCTCGTTCTTCGTGGGTGTGAGTGAGTGTGGGGGATGTTTCTGTTCTTGTTTTAGTTATTTTAAACGGCTTGTCAGTGGCAGGATAGCGAGAGGGGGAGAGTGAGTATTGAGCGCGTGCATTATGGTTACGTGTGTCTGTGTGCCCGTATGTTTGGGTTTTGGGCTGTTCACTTTAAGGGGGGTTTTGTTCTGAGTGCAGTGCGCTGTTTTTGTTACTTTATAGTTTTTTTAATGCTGTTTTATAACTTTACTAGCTGAGATGCCCGTTTTCGCCGAGCTTTTCAAGGCAAAACGAAGGCGGGGTAATGGTATCTATCTACTGTAGGTATATACCAACGTTGTTTAAGGTTTGATTCTGGGACTTGTTAATTGTCTTTGTATAAGCTGGGCGAACGGGAAATTGTCGACGTTTGAAGTCTACAAAATGATCAATCGCCAGTAACGGTATTCTCGGTATTAAAACGAATTGCCTGCGTTATACCCGCTGAGTATTGTAGCTTGTATTGAATCTGATTATTCGAACTTGCTTTTGTACTGTTTAATACCCAAAACGTTCAACCTAATGGCCGTGGACCCTACAATTTACCGACAACTTGGGATGCTGCCGTGGATTTTATCTGGCAGGGAGTCAGTGTTTATGGTGATATTATTTTGCGCCGACGAACAGAAAGTAGAGTTCGTCGGAGTTTAGAAAATCACTCATGGTATGATCCTCTGCACTCTGTGCTTATATTTCCGTAAGGAACGCAAGGGTGCCATATTTCTGTGCAGTCGAAGCACAATCCTCATACCACCAGTTTTATGCTTACGCTCATAAAATTCGTCACGTAAATGTTTAACCTCGGCGAAGACGGACATACAGGGTGTTTCAAAATTATGTACAATAAATTTAGTGACATATTCTTCAGGTCAAAAGAAGACGAAAATGTTCTATAGCACTTTGTCTGGAAACGATTTGTTTGCGAGTAATCCAATATCATACAGTAGGGAAGCGCGGTAGTTAGCGGACGATATTTTAGCAGTTCCAGCGTTTCGACCCAACACTAGGTTGAGTGGTTTGTTCCATTTAAACCTACTTTAGGGTTGTTCCATTAGTTGTGTACGGTTATTTCCATTACTGTAGTTTCACTACTGTACATCCACTAGGAATATCAATTTCAGAACGTTTGCGTGCTTTGACATACGCATTACGATTTACGTAAAAAAAGTCATGTACACGTATTCCAGTGCAGAATACACTGACATGCACTTAATGTATGGTCTTGCGGACGGAAATGCTGTGGAAGCAAGAAGACTCTACCAAGAACGCTTTCCGAATAGACGTTTGCCAAATAACCGAACATTTGTATCTGTCGACAGACATTTGAGGGAGCGTGGTTCCTTTGGCCGTCAAACAGGACAAGGGCGGCCTGTAGCACATTCTCCGGATGAGGAGGATGTGATAATTGACATCATACATGATGAACCACAGACAAGCACCCGTCGTATTTCTTCCATGGTACACATTCCGCACTCATCTGTTTGGCGCATTCTTCACCGTCAGCTTTTGCATCCATACCATCTGCAACTGGTTCAGGCACTGAACCCAACGGACTATCCACACCGACAACGATTTTGCCAATGGATACAACGTCGTCATGCTGCAGACCCTAGTTGTCTCAGCCAGATACTTTTCACGGACGAAGCAACCCTCACCCGGACAGGAATCGTAAATTCTCACAACCAGCACCATTGGGCAGATGCTAACCCGCATGTTACCAGAGCTCGAGCGCATCAAGAGCGTTTCTCCGTGAACTTTTGGTGTGGAATTGTCGGAAATAACTTAATTGGCCCTTATGTGTTGCCCTTGTGTGGTGCATGAGGTGCATGTCAGTGTATTCTGCACTGGAATACGTGTACATGACTTTTTTTTACGTAAATCGTAATGCGTATGTCAAAGCACGCAAACGTTCTGAAATTGATATTCCTAGTGGATGTACAGTAGTGAAACTACAGTAATGGAAATAACCGTACACAACTAATGGAACAACCCTAAAGTAGGTTTAAATAGAACAAACCACTCAACCTAGTGTTGGGTCGAAACGCTGGAACTGCTAAAATATCGTCCGCTAACTACCGTGCTTTCCTACTGTATGATATTGGATTACTCGCAAACAAATCGTTTCCAGACAAAGTGCTATAGAACATTTTCGTCTTCTTTTGACCTGAATAATATATCACTAAATTTATTGTACATAATTTTGAAACACCCTGTATATACAGGGAGTTTTTGAATTGAGTACAGATTTTTTGGGAGATGATAGAAGAGGTCCTTAGAAGTATTTTTTGTCATATGAACATGGGGTCCCCGCAGCTCCGTTTACTTACAATACTGCATTAAACAATCAAATGACACCGGGACGCAGTGTGCGTTGGTAGGCCTAGATTATTTTATCGAGCCGCCAATTCTTCTTCGGTATCTACGGGTTCGGAGTACACCATTGATTTTATGCTTCGGAGTACACCCGTCTTCGCCGAGCTTTTCAAAGCAAAAGGAAGGCGGGTTATCACTATATATCTACTCTAGTTATATACCAATGTTGTTTAAGGTTTGATCCTGGGACTTGTTAATAGTCATTGCATAAGCTGGGCGAACGGGAAATTGTCGACAAAATGACCAGTCGCCTGTAAAACGAATTGCCTGCGTTATCCCCGCTGAGTATTGTAGCTTGTATTGAACCTGATTATTCGGAATTGGCTATTATATTGTTTAATACCCAAAACGTTCAACCTAATGACCGTCGACCCTACAATTTACCGACAACTTCGGATGTTGCTGTGGTTTTTTACCTGACAGGGAATCAGTGCATATGGTGATATTATTTTGCGACAGCGCACAGAAAGTAGAGTTCGTCGGATTTTAGAAAATCACCATGGCATGATCTTCTGCAATATGTGCTTATGTTTCCGTACGGAACGCAAGAGTCACATATTTCTGTGCAGTCGAAGAACAATGCTCATACCAAACGTTTACATACACCAGTTTTATGCTTACGATCTTCAAATTCGTCACTTAAATGTTTAAGCTCGGCGAAGACGTATATTTATAATAAAAATCGTACCTTCCTGTCTTCACCGAGCTTGAAAAGGCGAAACGAAGACGGGAAACAAAGCTGTGTCTGTTTAAAAAGTTATTCTGAAGGATTAGAACCCACAATATCAAGGTTGTCGAACACGCCATGTAACTAACGCGCCAAAGTAGCATTGCAAAAATGTAAGTAATTTTTTTATTACAAAGTTGTTGTGCCTGGCGCAACCGCATAGAGGCAATAAGCAACATTAAAAACCCATAGATTATACGAAAAAATCCTGTAACTCGCATGTCCAGGATCTGCCTTTGCATAGAAGTTCGGTACGTTGCGATTGAATGGGGGTATAACAGATTGAAGTTACATTTAGATCCAGGCCTAGCTTGAACATTGAATGTGCCGTTCGCTTGACCATTAATTGAAGTGCTGCAATTCCACTTGTTGCCGTTGCCAGGGCAGTTTTGCCTTCCAATCGAATAGTCGCCAGCACTTTTTCTAGCAAAAATGATTTACCGGTTTCACCAGAACCGTCTAAGAACAGAGTCTCCTTTCTAGCGTCTCATTGCATACCGCTTTTAATATATGATTGTACACAATCAGCTGTTATTCATTTAAGAGCGATATTTGATCCACCAAGAGTTGAATTGATGCTGAGGTCTTCTGACAAACCGTATGCACAAATATTCCACAGTCGCTTAAGTTCCTGGGAACTTACAGTATGCCAGAATGTCTGCAAATAGATGTGTGAATTGTCAAATCTGGAAAGCAATTGCTTCACGTATCGCGTGCAACGATGACATTCTTCATCGTCCTTTAGCAGCCTTAGAGCTTTTGAAGCCTCCTGGAAAGTATCCTGAAGTACACCAACAACCCTTCGAAGATCTTGAAATGATTTTGGACCACAAACATATCTTACTCCGTTGGATTCGCATAGGCTTCTCCGACTTCCAAGATTGTTTGAAATGTTCGCTTCATCGTTTCTATTCCCTATTCATTAGGAATTATTAATCACACTGTTTACTAATCGTTATTACACGCATCAGACAATTATCGAGCTATTTTTCGAATCTCCCACACGTATTATTGGTAAAAAGAAAGGAGATTTTTAATTGTTTTCTTTTGTTGCGTTATTTACTTTTGTTTGAGGCCTATGAGATAACAAGGCCTGGAAGCGGACAAGTCACCTGGCCATCGGGGTGCTAGCAACAATCCAACCTTCATTGTCTCCATTCTTGGATGTTAACTATCAGTGTTTTTCCTTTTGTTAGAAATAATAAGGTTGGATTGTTGCTAGCACCCCGATGGCCAGGTGACTTTTTCGCTTCCAGGCCTTGTTATCTCGTTGGCCTCGCTTTTGTTGGCATTAAAGCCCGTCGTACGACAGTTGCCACAACATTCGAATCTGTAAATTTGATTTTAATTTAACGCAAGTAATTTATTTCTTATGGCCTATTGTTGCAGAAACTTTGCCTTGCATGAGGTATACATTGTTTGCCCGCGCATATTGTTGCTCATGCACTGTCGCTTCATGACGGACGGATCAAGCAAAATATATAAATTAGTTTTGAAAATTTATTTTGTAACTAGCTGATAACCCGGCGTTGCCCGGGACTTTATTTATCCTCTTGTTGGATAACCTGATATCCAGCCTTCACCACCGGGGAATATCCTTTAGACCCATCTTTCCTTGGAATTTCCTTTGCCCTTGACGTAAAAGATCTTATACCTCTGCTCTAGACGAAGCTCCCGTTGTTCAAATATTGCTGACGCCCGAATAGCTTTTTGTTATTTAGCTGCAGAGTTTCTCTGAACAGTACTCGTAATCTTCTTCTCTATCTTCTCTTCTCTACACATATAAAGAGCAATGTAAATATGTATGCATATTTGTCCGGTTTTAAAAGTAAGTAATGAAAAAAATCCAAAACTGGAGCATATAAAAAAATAGAAGTTAATAATCTATATATGTATATATGAAAGAGACTTGATTTATGTTTGTTTGCTTGCATATGTGAACAATTAGCCCGTTGTGTTTGCTTCAGTTGTGTTTGTATGTTGCATCGACAATGGTTGATGAAATTAATACAGGCCGTAGACGGCCCAGGCACTGAAAAGTCACATGACCATCTTAGTCCAAGCAAAAATGTAACCTTCATTGTTTCCAACAAACGAAAAAAATACTGATTGCTATAATCCAAGATGGAAACAATGAAGGTTACATTGTTGCTTCGACTAAGAAGATCAGGTGACTTTTCAGTGCCAGGGCTATCATGCTTGCCTTAATAATTCACGTTTTGAGGGGAAAAAGTTATAAAAAGTGATAAATAAATTATTAAACCAATAAGGAATGACATAACCAAGTACCGAAAGGTTAAACTAAACCATTCGCGGAACCAAATTTTTTAACCGCCCTATTTTAACACTATAAGTTTCTAATGGACCATAAAGATACTATTAAACCACGTAACTTTGAACCAATTTCGACTATCGTTAATTTTACATTATATTCTTTCATGATGCGTCATCCCAATTTGTTTGATATATTACATGCCTTATCTTATCATTGAAAATTTTTGAGGGTGTCAAAAGGGTGCCATTAGAGTACGTGCCATTGTTTCGATTTCAATCATTTTTAAAATGGTTCAATCCCGGAACCATATTTATTAATTGGTTAAAATAGTAATTAACTAAACCATTCGCGGAACCATATTTTAAACCGCCCTATTTTAATATTGCAAATTTCTAATGGACCATAAAGATACCATTAAACCGCGTAACTTTGAACCAATTTGGATTATCATTAATTTTACGTTATATTCATTCATGACTCATCAGTCCAAGTCGTTTGATATATTACATGCCATATTTTAGCATTGAAAGTTCCTATGAGCCATAATGGTTCCACTAAAACCAGGTTCCTTGGAACCAATGTCGACTATCATTAATTTTACGTTATATTCTTCATGGCACATCATTCCAAGTCGTTTGATATATTACATGCCATATTTTATCATTGAAAACATTTGAGGGTGTCAAAAGGGTGCCATTAGAGTACGTGCCATTGTTTCGATTTCAACTATTTTTAAAATGGTTAAATCCCAGAACCATATTTATTAATTGGCGGAAATAGTAATTTATATCCGCTTCAATCTCGTCATTACGATTTGTTTGCTATATTACTCAATATATCTCTTCACTGAAAATTGCTTGGTGGGGTCGTGAAGGTACCATTTGTGCACGTGCTATTGAACGGATTTAGAACATTTTTGCAATTGATTCGTGCCATGTATCATATTTATTGACTGACGAAAATAATAACGAATAACCCTTCTATCTCGTCATTACGATTTGTTTGATATATTACTTAATATTCTTCCCATTGAAAATTGCTTGACGGGAAAATAGTGGTACCATTCGTGCACGTGCCAATGAACCGATTTAGATAATATTTGTGATTTGTTCGTGCCATGAACCATGTTCATCGACTGACGAAAACAGATTTTGAAAATCTTTGATAGCCTCAGAGATACAGACAGACAGATAGACACGTTTCCCCACACTGATAGCATAAAGTAGGGTTGTTTTTTTTTTATTAAAATCTATGTGGAGATGAAAGAATTTATGCTAAAACAAATAAGAGAATGCAACTTCTAGGGCGCGCAGCTGCTCAAGCTTTTGCTGAAAAGGTGATGATACTTTCCCTCGTGAGCTAATAACTGGAGAAAATTTAATTTTCATATGGTTTTTATTATTAGTAAATTTCTTTGGAGATGTTTTAAACAATGGTTATCTAAATATATCACGAAATTATAAAGCTCTCAACTGACTGTGGGAGGGCAATCCTTACTGCTAAAACTGATACGGTCCATATAAACAACCACATTCAGGACATGATTCCACGGTCTGTGACTGAATATAAGTCTATTGAAACGGTTACGTGGTGAAGAGACAGTAAACAGAGTTCCTCAACTCTCTCAATCCATCTCTGCAGTATTTTGTAATACAGACAGAACTAATTCAGTACTCAAGCCTTTCTTTGATATTCTAAAATGTTAAGGATGGAATATCGAATTTTCCTGGGCAAACGTCACTGGACACAAAATTCCAAATGCGAGAATTTGAAAGAATTCTTTTCGTTTTTCCAAAATGAATAGTTACTTTATTAAGGATTTTTCAGGTGTTCTTATTTATATTCAAATTCAGATATTGCAAATTTTCATCAAACAAACGGACCGAGCAACGCCGGGCATATCATTTAGTTAATAATAAATAATAATAAAAGTCATCACACAATGAAGATAAACACAATGTATACTTGACCTTAGCAATATAGCGATGACATTAGCCGATTATGTATATAAATATGGATAGATTGTTATGCAGTCATAGATTTAGTCTTCTGTTGCGTGGCCGTTGTCGCTTTCTTTAAAAAGCGACAGCGCTCACGTATTGTTGGGGCTGTCATTGCTTTCTTGGAGTTTTTCCGATAAGGTGATGACAGCCTCCTTGTCCATTGTTGACGTGAAGTTTCTTCGAACCTGGAATGTTATTCCAGCGGGTGTTTGATTCATTGGTATTTGCTGTTATGGCATAGTATTTTAGATAATGTTCGCATGGATATGCGGTTGAGTCCGTATGCTGCTCAACATTTATCAGTTGTGAAAGTGAATGTGTGTTAGTATGTTTTTCTGGTCGCCGGATTCCGTCGGAGATCTCAATGTTAAAGAATCCGCTGCAACGCTACAGATATTGTGTCGGGCAGATAAGCCCGCAGCTTGCGCAAAACGTGTTGACGGCTTAATGGTGAGTGACTGTTTTATCTTATTTTATCCCGTGAGAGCCCCCCCCCCCCCATTCCGTCTAACACGCCGTACGACAGTCCGACAGTGCCTGCCTTCGGAACTGTCTAATTTGAAGAGTGTCTCTTGTGTGCCCAGACAGATATGAACTGCCAGAAATGTCTTGGAACAGTATGGCCAAGCTTTTTAAAAACATAGTTTTGAATTTGCTCCATGGAAACCTATGATTTTGTATTAGATTTAGAGGCTAGATTTAAGTTTAGCTCTTGGTGACCGGTAAATTGTAATGAAAGGGGATAGAGCAGTTTCGTAAACCAAAGGGGAAGAACTGAGAGCGAGGGCTTTGCTGGCAGATATACAGTGTGTCAGTGAGAGGTAAACAGAAACCAAGTAGTAGTGCGGATGGGTAGTGCTTTAGCACTTGTTGCGCGAGCAAGGCGGAGCCTGTGGAACGCCACACGTGAGTCCAGGCCACAGGAGTTCCTGTGATCCCCTCCGTCGAATTAAAGGTATCACCCGATGCTTGTGTGCGTGAGTCTTAAGAATACTAGCTGCCCCGGGATCCTGTGGATACGGGGCCATCTGTAGCCGAGAGCTGTCCCTCTTCAGCATTGATTCACAGCATCTGTCAGAGTCACATTTAATGGTTCTGCTGGGGATTTTCAATTCCTAATGTCAGAACCCCTTTTACGAGGCTGTACCCCCCCCCCCAAATAGTCTGGTTTGGGAGTTGTTGATACTGGCTGGTTTTGGATACCTAGATTTAATTAGCTTGCTCGAGGGGCCCCTCTAGTTTGTACTAGCAAAAGCCCCGGCATTACCCGGGATAATTACGCCTTGTAGTTAAAAAGAACAACCTCAAAAAGCTAAATTAAACCTCCACATTGGTTAAATAATAACTCAATCAATACAATATAGAGCGAAGGGACTATCTATTCTAAGAAAAATCCAAAAGACAGGATTTTACCTCTTCACTGAAAAAATCCATTTTAAGTGATATACAAGAACTTGATTAAGCGAAAAAAATTTTTTTTAAGGCTCACAATGGATGGACCTCTCCAAAGATGCCTTCTAGTCTAAATAATTTTTTACTCACGTAATCTTACTTTAGATGTACACTTGATGTTGTTGCAATTTCCTTTCTTCTTTCGATGTCTTGAAGCAAAAATTGGCCATTCATCACTTTGCGTAGTCGCCGATTCATTCTATTTACTTGCTTACCATTTGCTCAATACGGCACGGAGCTAAAGGAGTGCTTCCTCTATCGTCTTTCACTCTTTCTCAATAGTCTGCTAACTCATTATCTCCAGTTACTGATCATTTTTAAAGATTTTCAATAAATTCTTAAGTACTAAGAATTCTCTTTTCTAAGAAAAGCCTGAATAAAAGGAATTCTATGCATTGAATTCTATATTGCACAAACTTTGCCTTGCATTGTTGGTCATGAGATATATATTGTTGGTCCGTGCAGAGTGTTTGTGAATTGCGTGTTGATACCATTGTTGATACTTATTGTTGCAAAAACTTTGTCTTGCATTGTTGGTCATGAGATATTTCTCATTAATATGTCCTGCCATAACCATGAATATCGATTTTTTATCAATAATTATTATTTTTTCGAAATCTGAGGTAGACAGTGACCTTTCTCATGCTTTGAAGGTCATGTATGCGAAATTTTATCAAGATCGGAATAAAATTGTAGATTTGTATAAAAAACAAACAAACAAACAAACAAACAAACACCTTCTTTATATATATAGATAAGATTCACTTATAGTTTGTATAAGATTCATTTATTCAATTTTTTTTCAAGAATTTATTTATTTCTTGTTGTTTCTCAGCAACTGCACGAGACCTCATGTTAATGCTTAACGTTTGGGGAATGAAATAAATAAGAGTTTTTGTTCGTTAAGTCAACGCGTGTTCCTCTATCGATGCCCCGAACTCCTGAAAAGCTCCGCTCTGTAGTTCTCCTAGTGCGACACTAGAACTAGATATCTATAGCGCGGGGCTTGTCACATTTGGCGCCCGACGTGGGGCACCGATAATCTGGCGTATTCCGGATTAGCGAAGGCCGCATTGGTTTTGGTGTTTTTGACGTCTAGATTTGTGAAATCTGGTGTGGAAGAATATATTTATAGTGTAAGTGGTATGTGTAAGATGCAGCAGTGTGTTGGATGTTGGTTGTGTGCCTCGAGCACCTGGTCCAGGAGATTAAGTCTGTGCTTGCTGCAGAAGGTGCTCGAGGGGGCAATGAAGGCGTAACACCTTGTACAAGGCTTTCATGTGGCACCAGGAGCGAGAATAGTTGGGTGACATGTGGCCCAGGATACCAGATCGTGAGTAATTCCGCAGTGGAGTCCAACATGGCGGTAGGGAGGTCCTGGAAGCCAAGGAGCTCTGCTGGTGAGGGCGTTCGAATCCTGTAATAGGACTGAAGGTGATGGTAGCCATCACAGGTTCCCGTTGCGGAAGCCATTTTGGGCCCTTCACCGTTTTTGGCTTGGCATCCTGGACAATGGTGAGGATCAAGGGGGTTTGGTTTGGTGACATCCAAGTCGTTCACAGGGCCAGGATCCTGGGAATGCAGGAAACAAGGAGGCCCTGGGGTACCTTGAATGGGGCAAGGTTTTGCGACACTGTGTGTCGATAGAGGCACTGAAATGCTGGAGGGAGGAATCCCGCATGCCAATCCGCAAGCACAAGCAACGTGCATAGCGCGTGCAGTGGTAAAGAAAATACTCCTGGTTGTATGCGGCCGCAGGTACCGAGGAGCACCACTCTAAACCTGTGCTTGGCATGTACGAGAAGTATGAAGTATATGAGGAGGCTGCCCAGAGAGGGGGAGGAAACATAGAGCCGCCCAGAGAAGGGGAACCTACGCATTTTGAAACACAGGGTCCAAGGGTAGTAAGCGCTGGGGTCGATTGTCACGTTCCCATGAGCGTGGACAGCAATTGCGTGGCCAGCAATTGTGGAATGCCCTCAGCTGGCGAAAACGGCCAGGATGTTCAGCCTGAGGATCCTAAAAAGGTGGAACCTGGAGCAGGCGAACCCGAAGAGGCCGCGTCAGTAGTGGCATCCCCAGCGGACGCGAAAGGCAGCATTGTCCATGGGGAAGTGCAACGGCAGCGATACGCCGAGTAAGCAAGTATGCTCACCTGCAATTAGACGTACATTAAGCCCTCGTGTAATGTGAGGGGGATGTCCAGCGCAGGTGGAGGGTTATGGCGGCCGTGGAATGCAGCAATGCGCGTTGTTGACACTGGAAAATGTCGAGGCAGCAACGGATGCGTGGGATGAGGATAAGGAAAAGAGGAATATGAAGCCTAGTGTGTGTGCCAGGGCAACTGTGAAACACGAGCTTGTTTCGGACTGTAGCAGTCGGCACAAAGTGGGTGTCGTAAAGAAAAGGAAAGCTCGTGGAAGGGTGAAGCACCATTTGAAGTACAAAAATGGTGGTTCGGCGGCCGGTCCAGTGAATGTTGAGATTCGAAGCACCGTCAATAAGAGAAATGTTACATGTGTCTGCGTGACGTGTGTATAGGATATCAATAGTTTCACTCATTGTATAATTATAAAGAAATGTTGAATATAAACAAATGTAATTATTGTAACGTACCGCTTTTTCGGAACTGGTTCCAGTAAGTTTGCATGAGAAATTTTTTTTTTTGTGTGCTACGGACACTGAGTTGCTGATCTTATGTATACATTTTTCCCTCATTATTTGGTCGCTTTTGGTGCTGACGGTTCCCGCTCTAGTGCTACGTTGGGGCTTCGGGCGTGTTCGAATCGACACTCCTATGTTCCCTACGTCTTTAAATTCGACCGTTTGGTCATGCGCCAAGAGACGCAATTGTCTCCGTCGTAGAAAATTTTACGTACTTCTTAGTTCTCGGGAGGTTACTGTGTTCCCCCTCCAAATATTTATTAAAGGGTACACATGACGCGCTCACGTCGCGTTGTTTAGGAAATTGCTTTTGCCGGGTTTATATGGAGTCGGTCTACGTTCCCCTTTGGTTCCCTTTCTACGAAGAAATGTGTATCTACTTTCCTCTACATTTGGCCTGGCCAGGTCGTCTTTTGACTACTTTCGAATTTTATTCGCTTGTGGAACCGAATTACGAGGCTCGAAGTATGGTGGTCGACTTTACATTACCCGGGTTTCATTTGGAACTAAGAATTTTAAGAAGTAAATCTTTCTGCGGCTTAGGCGTTCATTTGTGCAATTTTTAAGACTTTTAAAACACTTCTGTCTGAGTTTATAATTTTTATCATCTTAAAGTATTCTTTTTTACGTGAATTAAAAAACCCAAGTGCTTAGATTCAGTTTCACGTATTTGCTTTTCGTCATTTTACTCTAAGATTGTAAAGTTTTGGCGAAAGAAAGGTTGGATTGATAATATTAATATTTTAAAAGTTTTTCTTAAAATATTTTACGTTTATTTCTGTATATATATATATTCATTTTTCCTTAAAACTACAACGTTTATTGCCGTTTTTGTTTAAACAGATTGTTTAAATCGGCATTCTGATATGTCTTGCCTTTTATGTGATTGTTGAGTTAAACCCCCCTTTGTTATGGGAGGTTATTCTTTTAGAGCGTCGCCCGCGTCTTAATTATTTCTGAGCGCGAGTATACGAGTCTCGTGGTTTTTTTGGGTTTTTTTTGACATGTTAGAAAAAATCTTTTTGGAATGGAGAGTCGGTCGCTGCCTTCGGATGGGACAACAGCGGAGCGAGCTGGTCCTGCAGACTGAACTGGACAACCGATTTTTGTCCATAGCCAGTAGCACTCGATATAGTTCAACACATAGCCATCGGAACTCATAAAATTTCTCCTTCAGGATATGACGTCAACTTAGCTGTCTGTCGGATGCCGCGATTGAAGCGTTGGCCTGCGGCTTTAGATCTGGATATTCGTCCTCGCCTCAATAGACCAGCCTAGAAATTTCATCATGGGAAATTCTATTTTCTTTCTCTACATAATGGAACGTCCACACAAGTCCGTCTTCTAAGATAAGACGGGTTTTCTCCTCATTGCGCGACAAAGACGTCGTTAGTGAGCTTCGGACCGTTTATCTATTACCTACACGTGACAGGTTGGTCAACCATTTCCTTTTATCTGCTTTCTTTAAGTGAAGGAAATTAAACTTTAGTTAACACTCCTTAGCGCGAAATCACGCCATCGTTGGTCGTTGTTATTTGACAGCACCTCCGTTGATGAGTCGTTGCTATAGAATTCCATGGATTTTCGGGTAAAAGGTTTACAATTAACTAATAGTCCATTTCACTGAACGTGACAGTTCCTTTTATGTTTCTTTTTGGCGTATCGAGATTCGGACTGGGCCTTTCTACACGCTGCGCTCTCGGACCTCCTCGTTGCAGTCAAGAGCTGACTTCCATTGAATATCAAGCTAACCCATCTTAAGATTCAGCATCATCATGTATTTACGATTCCGGATTAACTCGTCCACAAACAAGACGAAGGCAATCGCATATCAAGGGTTCAAGCGTCAGCAATAATCCCTCTTTGGACTTTAGTCTAAAAATTTTGTTTTATTTATATTATTGTAGAAATTCATTTTTCTTTTTTGAATTTTTTTTTTTATATAACTATGCTTTTTCTTTTTCAGGACCTCGTTATGTGTGGGTGATCGTTTTTGTGTATCCGTCCCACGTGTGAGTGTGTGTCTAGCCTTTCCTCCCTTTTTTCGTCTTGCAACCTATACCTGACTCGTCCTTTACCACTGATCATTAATACTTGTTTACGGTATTGTTAGTATGTTTTCCCTTGAGTTGCCTAGTCTTTTCGAGATCTGTTTTTTTTTTTTTTTGTTTTTTGCTTATTCAATTCTAGGATTTTTTTTGTTTAATTTTTTTAATTTCTTTTGTTTATTACCTTTTAATCAGTTTTCTTTTTATTCAAATTATAATCTAATTTTTTTTTATTTCCAAATACTTATTCTAAATGTCTAACTTCCCGAACGACTAGCTTTCGTTTGGTGTCTTTTAATCAACTAGGTATTGGACTGCATCGTGCATGGTGCGCCTTCGCCCCTCCCTTCCCCTCTGCGGATGACGTTTGTGGTAATTTTAGGAGGATTGACTGACCATTGACTACCGTTCGCCTTCCGCCACTTCGTCGACTCGTATTCATGTACCTCGTCGGCTGATTACCTCCACTGAAATATTTATCTTTCAAATTGGTGTACATTCATTAGTTAATCGTTTGGGATAACACTTCACCCTTGGCATTATATCTTCCAATTTGTAATAAAAGAAATATTTGTTTGGAACTTGTCAGTTCTCTTTTGCGTTACTTAAGTATTCAATAGGAGGGGCAATTTAGAAGGGTTTTATCTCCACGCGTTTTCCTGTCTTGAACTTATTGGATGGACTATCGATCACTTAAGTTCTTTATCGGTCAAAATATAATTTCTGATTCTGGTTTTTAATGAAATTTAACTTATGCAAATTACAAATAACTCGTGAAAGGGAACTTGTTTGACTATTCCGTAGATACTTTGTTTTTTAGGGGTTCTGGCGCGGTTCTAACTTTAAAGGGGAAGGTGTTAATTATTTAGAGGAGGAATTTCTTCCTTTAAATAAAGGCTGAGCGTGTCGGGAATTGAAGCCTCAATTTCTAGCACGCTACAGTATGTACTTATGTATGTACGTATGTACACGTATTTCTCGTAAACTAGACATCGAATTGCAACAATTCTTTTTTTTATTGGATTAAGTATCTTTCAACTTAGGGAACAGTCCCAGTTTCATCAAAATCGGTTCAGTAATTTTCAAAATATGGACTGGTTATTGCTAGATGGTAGTGAAAATTTCACCAAAATCGTTTTTTTTATACTCTGTTTAATCTTTTCTGTCGAAAAATGGAAGGAAAAATTCTGTGACCTGGGTTCGAACCAGGAACCTCAGCAATCATGGCCGAGGCCTCTACCAGTTGGGCTATCGCAGACACCCGGACAGCCATGCTGTCTCAAGGTGTCTTAAAGACAACCAAATTGTCATGGTTGAAAACCCAATGGGAGACGGGCACCTGGCTCACAGATCGAGAATCTCTCCTTTCCAACTATCAGAAAGTTTGTGGAACTCACAGATAAATTAAATAATAAATGATATTATAACTGGAGATAAGCCTACCAACCATCAGGTAAAGATTTTTTTATCGAAAAATGGAAGGAAAAAATCTGCGACCTGGGTGCGAAGCAGGAACCTCGGCTGTCGTGGCCGACGCCTCTAGCAGTTGGGCTATCGCAGACACCTGGACAGCCATGCTGTCTCAAGGTGTCTTAAAGACAACCAAATTGTCATGTTTGAAAACCTAATGGGAGGCGGGCACCTGGCTCACAGATCGAGAATCTCTCCTATCCAACCATCAGAAAGTTTGTGGAACTCAGATAAATTAAATAATAAACCATTAAGGAATGACATAACCAAGTACCGAAAGGTTAAACTAAACCTTTTATATTTTTATATGGTTAAACTCGCAGAACCATATTTTTAACCGCCCTATGTTAACATTGTAAGTTTCTAATGGACCATAATGATAACATTAAACCACATACCTTGGAACCAATTTGGATTTTCATTAACTTTACCTTGTATTCGTTTATGACACATCTTCCCAAGTTGTTTGATATATCACATGACAAATTTTGGCATTGACGTTCCAATTAACCACAATGGTTGCACTAAACCAGGTTCCTTAGAGCCAATTTCAACTACCATTAATTTTAGATTATATTCAGTCATGGCACATAAATCGAAGTTGTTTGATATATTACATGCCATATTTTAGCATTGAAAGTTCCAATGAACCATAATGGTTCCGTTAAACTAGGTACCTTTGAACCAATTTCGACTATCAATGATTTTACGTTACATTCATTCATGACACATCATCCCAATTTGTTTGATATATTACATTCCATATCTTATCATTGAAAATATTTGAGGGTGTCATAAGGGTACCATTAGAGCACGTATTATTGTTTCGATTTCAACCATTTTCAAAATGGTTCATTCCCAGAACCATATTTATTAATTGGCTAAAATAGTAATTTATATCCGCTTCTATCTCGTCATTACGATTTGTTTGATATATTACTTAATATAGCTCTCCATTGAAAATTGTTTGGTGGGGTCGTGAAGGTACCATTTGTGCACGTGCTATTGAACCGATTTAGATAATATTTTTGACCGGTCCGTGCCATGTACCATATTCATCGACTGACGAAAATAGTAATTAATAACAGCTTCTATCTTGTCATTACGATTTGTTTGATATATTACTTAATATATCTTCCCATTGAAAATTGCTAGGCGGGAAAATTGAGGTACCATTTGTTCTCGTGACAATGAATCGATTTAGATAATATTGGTGACTGACTCCTGCTATGAACCATGTTCATCGACTGACGAAAACAGATTTTGAAAATTTTTCATAGCCTCGGAGGAGTTAGATTTACGGACGGACGGACAGACAGACAGTCACGTTTCCTCACACTGATATCATAAAGCACCTTTCCGTACTTAATAAATGATATTACAACTGGAGATAAGCCTACCAAGCATCAGGTAAAGATTTTTTTATCGAAAAATGGACGGAAAAATTCTGCGACCTGGGTTCGAACCAGGAACCTCGGCTATCATGGCCGACACCTCTACCAGTTGGGCTATCGCAGAAAAATCTTTACCTGATGTTTGGTAGTCTTATCTCTAGTTATATTATCATTTATTATTCACAAATAGCTGTTTATCATTACACAGATGTGATGTACTACCACTATCTAAGCACCATCTTCCAGATTCGTTCACTAAATTTACTCTATTGCTTGTTTGCAGACTAACCTCAGTGGTGAATTATGCTTCCTCAGCAGTGTTTGCTTTCTGCTTATCATTTTTCTTTTTGACGTAACAGTCTACAGTTTTATGTCCTGGTTTTTTAGAGTAGTTACACTTGAATTTGGTTTTTGGCTTACCGCTGGGTTTGGAGGAGCCGGAAGCGTTTCTTGAACCTTGTTGTTTTGTATATAGCGCACCGTGTTCACCTTGTTCGAGATCCTCATTGATGACTAGCTTCGAATATTTTCGTTTTCAGACCTTCAATATTGGGAAGCGTGTCACGTGATTCGATTGGTCATCGAAAGATCTCGAAGCTTGCAGGCAGGATTTGTAAGAGCATTAGAGACAGCAGCTTCTCGTTAATATCAACGTCCATTCTTTCCAGTTTGTCGACTATTTCAAAATATTGCGCCATGTGAACTCTTGCATTGTCTCCCTGTTGCATCTTCTTTTGTAGAAGTTGTTTCAGAAGTGTGGCCATTTGTGCAGGTCCTCTTGGGGCATACACGGATTCTATTTTTTGCCAGACATGTCGTGACGTATCGCATCCACGGACGTGTTTGCGCTCGGATGGGCTAATCGATAGAAGGATGTCTGAACGAGCCTATAAATCCTGTCATTTCCATTCGGTGTGCGCGGCTACTTGAGGTGCCGTTGGATTTTCTGGTATTTCGGGCTCTGGAATTTTTCCTGGTACATAGTCCCACATGGCGTTTTTAATCAGTAGAGCTTGTGCGTGGATTCTCCAGGTATCAAAATTGTCTTTATTGAGCACTTCCAAGCGGATGGAACTTATTTCATTAGATTGAGCCATAATTACCTTTAAAGTTTATCACCAGCGTGGTAGAACGATGGCTTCGTGCTTGTCCGTCAACGTTCGGCAATTACACTTTGCTTTTTGCAATTTTATCTTAGCCGTGATGTTCACTGCGCAGTTGTGGCGTGTCCTGGTCCCATAACCTTTTAGGATTATATGTGGCACGCAAATAAAACAGCATAGAATACAGTTCATAGAAAAAGGTTTAATGCATCGAACTTTACATGACTATGGACAAACAATAATAGATTTAGAATATAGAGCAACAATGCCGTTACTAAATAACACGGTTGCTAAGCGCAACAATAGCATCTGCGGGGAGCGCTCACGTTAAAGAAAAGAATTGAGGAGATTGTAAATAAAATAAATTATATACTTAATTATTTCATATACAAACTCCTCATGTCTTTTCAAGAATTGCTTCCGGCTCCTCCAAACCCAGCGGTAAGCTAAAAACCAAATTCAAATGCTACTACTGTAAAAAATACTAGGATTAATACTGTAGATTGTTACGTCAAAAAGAAAAATGATATGCAGAAAGCAAACACTGCTGAGGAGGCATACTTCACCAATGAGGTTAGTCTGCAAACAAGCAATAGAGTAAATTTAGTGAACGGATCTAGCAGATGGTGCTTAGGTTGGTTGATTGGTTGATTAGAATATTTTGCGTCGACTACTAAGGTCATTTTGCGCCTTTTACACAAGTTATATCTGAACGCAGCCCGAGACAAACACAAACATCGATGCCCACGGCGGGATTTGAACCCACGATGAGGTGGACTCGAGAATGGTGCTTAGATAGTGGTAGTACATCACATCTGTGTAACGATAAACAGCTATTTGTGAACACCAAGAATGCTTTAAGCAACCTCAAACTAGCCGATGGAAGCGACACAAATGTTATTGCAAAAGGTGATTAAAAATTAACACCTCGATAAATAATATTAGCAAAACCATTAAGTTGGAAAATGCCCTACTTATTCCTCAATTAAAAACTAATATGCTATCTGTTGTCAAAATCGTAAATAGGGGATACAGCGTCACATTCACGAAGGAAAACGCAATCATAAAGGATCCAGATGACAACGTCAAGTTGATTGCAGGTCGTGATGGCGATCTCTTTTATCTGCGAGAGCAAGTACAACACGCACTAACAACTAATGACAAACGTAATGATATCAATATATGGCACGATCGCATGGGACACGTCAATACCAGGGACCTGATCTCGATGAAAGACAAGCGACTCGCAATCGGTGTAAAATTTGACTCTAAATCTTCTAACACTTCATGCAAGATTTGTACTTTGGGTAAACTGACATCAGCGCCTTTCCAGTCTCGAAAGAGGAGATCAGCCCAAACATTGGATCTCATTATCTCTGATGTCTGTGGACTCATGAGAACGCAATCTCTTGGTGGTGCACGATATTTTGTCACCATGATAGATGACTACAGTGGATGATGTGAAGTTTATTTCGTCCACAACAAAAGTGAAGTTCCCTCGAAATTCGTCGAATTCAAGACGACAGTGGAAAACCAAACAGGCCATAAGATTAAGGCTTTTCAATCCGATAATGGCAAAGAGACTACAACTCCACCACGGATAAGATGCTCCATGACGCAAGAATTCGCAGACGCTTAATTGTGCCGCATACTCCACAACATAATAGCGTCGCCGAGCGACGTAACCGCACCCTTGTCGAATCCGCTAGGTGCATGATGCTTCAGTCAGGATTTCCTCCGACATTTTGGGCGGAAGCGATTGCAACGGCAAATTATGTGCGAAACTGATGCATATCCTCGACTTTGAAAAATCTTACCCCATATGAGCTATGGACCGGACACAAACCAATTGTTAGCCACTTTCAGACTTTCGGATGGCAAGCGTTCATACTCGAAAAATCACCTAACCGTGTGAAATTCGATTCAAAAGCCAAGGAAGGAACGTTCATCGGATACTCCAACATATCAAAAGGATATAGTGTGTGGATCCCAAGCGAGATGAAGGTGTGCATCTCACGAGATGTAAAATTTTCTGATCAATTCAACGCTCCAGAAAGCTTTGAAGATATCATCTCACATTCAACTAAATCCGGTCGATTTTCGCTACTGGAAGATTCAATTTTTTATCCAACTGATTTTGTGGAAATCTCTTCTAATGACAAGGGCAAAACTCATCCACACACGCCGGAAATCAAACTTGAAAATCAAAATGGGAAAAGTGACAAGACGGATGCTCAACAACTACAACTTAAACGAGGTCCAGGTGATAATATCCGGAAAAAAGGCCGTCCTACAAAGCAATATAACTTAAGTAATCGCACTACACAAATGGAACCCATCAGCACAAAAGCGGACGAAACATCGATTGACACCGAGGACGATGCTGAAGATGCAGAAGATAAAAACGCTGAAGACGTTCCAGCGACAATGCTGATCTCGGAAATTCCGTTTGATGAAGCTGTGAATGGACCCAACAGCGAAAGCTGAAAGGAAGCCATGTATTCTGAAATCAAGAGTCTAATTCAGAATGAAACTTGGGAACTTGTTCCAAGATCCGACCACAAAACAATAGGATGCAGGAGAGTCCTACGTAAAAATATGGAGTCGACGGATCATTAGAAAAGAAGAAAAGCACGCGTGTTAGCACAAGGCTTTTCTCAAAGACCTGGAGTCGACTACCATGATACCTTTGCCCCTGTAGCCAGACTCAACTCACTCAGAACACTAGTTGCGTTGGCTGCAGAAACTAAAATGAAAATTATGCAACTAGATGTCACTACAGCATATCTCAATGGTCATATGGACACCACCATATACATGGAAATGCCAGAGTTCCTTGAAGAAATACTTTCCAAGATGATATTGTGACTGGTGTCAGTGTTTGTTTTGGTTTTGTATTTCGTTTTGGTCTGTTGTGAGTGGGTGATTATTATTATTTTGTTTTGTAGGCCGTTTGGTGTGGTGTAGTGGTAAATAATCGGTATTCGTAGTCCTTGGTGTTAGAGTTGGGTAAATGATTTGTTTTATGCGTTTTAATTGGTGGGAGTTATGGGTGAAATCGTTAAAAAATGTGTTCCTTGTCGTAAAGAAATCATGGTTTTATCGTGGATTATTTGCTTTTATTTATCTTGATTGCTGACGGTATTAAACTTTAAGATTATCCCAGGGAAGCTGCAGCAATTGTTGGCCTAATCCGTTGT
>JAHWFO010062055.1:123240-135702 GCA_023313115.1 Rhysida immarginata | reverse complement strand
ATTTGAAGGTTCCGTTTGGCACCCCCCCCTCCCACGCACAGGGCACAATATCAAGAGAAGTGAATATTAATTTAAGAAACAAGGCGCATGATATGCTATCCAAAATTCGCAGCGGAGATTATGTCTGCAAACTGAAAAGATCTCTTTACGGATTGAAACAATAAGGCAGATTATGGCACTCTAAACTTGACAGCACTCTCCATAAACTTGGATTTACAATCACAAGTGCCGAGCCATGTATGTACACAGATGATGCAAAAGAAATGTTTATACTTATTTATGTTAATGATATCCTTGCATGCTCCAAAATTCCGACTAAACTGAAAAGATTCCGAAAATCCTTCAGTAAAGAATTTTCAATAAAGAACTTAAGTGAAGCAAAATTTTGCCTAGGAATCGAGATACCTCAAAACAAGAACGCTCAAGATACAGAAATCCGACTTTCGCAAACAGGATATATCAAAGACCTCCTCAACACGTTCGGAATGGAAAATTGTAAAACTGTGAACACTCCACTGAACCCAGGAATCAAAGTTACTACAGAACCTATTGAAAAAGAAAAACGGCCACATTGCCTTATCGCGAACTCATTGGAAGCCTTATGTATCTCGCCACAGGCACAGCCCAGATATTGCTCACGTTATAAGCTACCTGAGTCAATTCAACGCAGACTATGGAAAGTCCCATTGGACTCAAGCGAAGAGAGTACTCAGATATCTGAAGGGCACCATGAACCTCGCTCTGATGTATAAAGGTACAGGACAATCACTACAAGGCTATGTAGATGCTAATTGGGGAGGATGCACAATGGGCCGCCGATCCTGCACAGGATACACTTTTGTCTTAGGAGGCAATGCCATATCTTGGGAAAGTAGAAAGCAAAGAACAGTCGCATTATCTTCAACTGAGGCTGAGTACACGGCCCTCTCTGATGCTGTAAAGGAATCTATATATCTCAACAGATTGTTAACCGAACTTGGATTCGAAAGGCTCAGCCATGTCCACTTTTTCAACGAGCGGAAAAACTTGCATGAAACCCAGTCTTTCACGGTCGATCAAAACACATCGACATTAGATATCATTTTGTGCGTCAATCTCTGGTCGATCACCCAATCAACTTAAATTACCTCCGTATCGAAGATATGATTGCAGATGCTATGGCCAAAGCGCTCACCGGACCAAAGCTGCAAACATGCATCCGAGGTAAGGGACTTAAAACTCCAAAAGAAGGATAGTTCGATTGAGGGGGGGGGGGGTGTTAAGAATATAATTAATTTTTTTTACAATCTCCTCATTTTTTTTGTTTAACGTGAGCGCTCCCCACACATGCTATTGTTGCGCTTAGCAAGCGTGTTACTGGAAGGGCATTGTTACTCTATATTCTAAATCAGTTATTGTTTGACAATAGTCGTGTAAAGTTCGATGCATTAAACCTTTTCTATGAACTTTAATCTACGCTATTTTATTTGTCGTGCCACACATAATCCTAACATATATGAAATAGCCTCGTTATAAGTTTCTTTACTTGGATGTGTGAACAATCAGCCCGTCGTATTTGCGTCAACAAATGGCTGGTCGTGTTTGCATATTGCATCAACAATAGTCGGTGGCCATAGCCGACGAAAAAACAGGTCCCGGCGGTGACCACCAAAAGATAAGGGCTGAGCCTTCTCCTTCTAGAGAGAAGGCCTGCGGCCAAAAACTGTATACAGTTATATCATCATCAATCGATCCGTAGCCCACGAGAAAGACAGGCCCTGGCCAACACCACCTAGACAGAAGGCCTGCGCATAAAAACGTCATACATTGTTACATCACACAAAAGCGGCTATTGTTAATCGTATTTCTACCAATAATAAGCCCTGAATTTAGCCGTTTGATGATGATGTAACAATGTATGACATTTCTGTGCACAGGCCTTCTGTCTAGGTGGTGTTGCCCTGGCGCGGAAAATTCACATGATCATCTTAGTCCGGATAACAATGTAATCTTCATTGTTTCCAACAAACGAAAAATTGCGGATTGTTAAAATGGAAACAATGGAGGTTACATTGATATTCGAACTAAGATGAAAATGTAACTTTTCCGCGCCAGGGCCTGTCTTTCTCGTGGGCTACGCAAACGGTCAAATTTAGGGCTTATTATTGGTAGAAATCACGGTCTATAGATATTCATGGTCACCGAGCTCCATTGTTAAAATGAAGCTAAAGTTTCTTGCTCCCGGTAGGGCGGGAACTCTATTGAAAAGTGGCGCTGCATGTACAATCTGCCCAACTGCGCCTGCAGCGCCACCCTATCGGCAGACAGAAACTTTACTTTCGTATTCAGTTTCAACGAAAATCTCTATCGCAGGTTGCGGTCGGGAATAGTGCGATCTATGCGGCACCTGGCACGATCTGCTTTCCTTAGCTTCTCGAAACAATGGAAAATGGCCGAAGCTCGATGACCATGAATATCTATAGACCATGGTAGAATTAACAATAGTCGCTTTAGTATGATGAAACAATGTATGACGTCTTTGAGTGCAGGCCTTCTGTCTAGGTGGTGTTGCCTGAGCGCGGAACGTCATACATTATTAATAATCATTAGAAGGGTATTGTAAGATATGATGATGATGCAACACTGATGAAGATATAACAATGATGATGATGTAACAATATGAATTTTACGCGCTCAGGCAACGCCACCTAAAAAACAAAGCCTGCTCACTGCATCATAAGACGAGGGTTGACAATACAATCTTCATTGTTTACAACAAATGAAAAAACACCTGTAGCAATCAGTGTCTTTTCGTTTATTGTAAACAATGAAAGTTAGATTGTCAGCCCTCGTTTGATGAGGCAGTCAGCAGACAGTGAGAAGACTTTGTTTTTAAGTGCGTTGGCTCAGGCAACACCTCCTAGAGCAGTGTTTCTCGAACTTTTTATCTCGCGGCACACAACAAAGTTCTAAAAATTTTCGCGGCACACGGGAAAAAATCTAAAACATAAAAAGTATATTTAAGTATATTAAATGGAAATTTAATATTTTAAAATTTATTGAAGCAATATTTAAACTTTTTTCGAAAAATCCCGCGGCGCACTAGCAAATCTCTCACGGCGCAGTAGTGTGCCGCGGCACACAGTTTGAGAAACACTGTCCTAGAGAGAAGGCCTGCGGACAAAAAGTGTATACATTGTTACATCCTCATCAAGCGGCCAAATTTAGGGCCAAATTTCAATGCTAAAATATGGCATGCAATATATCAAACAACTTGAATGATGTTTCATGAATGAATATAACATAAAATAATTGATAGTCGAAATTGGTACCAAGGAACTGGTTTACTCTAATCATTATGGTTCATTGGAAGTTTCAATGCTGAAATATGGCATGTAATATATCAAACAACTTGGAATGATGTGTAATGAATGAATGTAACGAAAAATTAATGATAATCCAAATTGGTTCAAAGGTACTTTGGTTAATGGATCATTATGATCCACAATATTAACATAGGGCGGTTTAAAATATGGTTCCGCGAATAGTTTAGTTTAACCTTTCGGTAATTAGTTATGTCATTCCTTAATGGTTTATTTCTATAGCGATGTATGGGCTCTAGGTAAAGAGTTTTAAGCATTTCCTTTGTAAATGCACGAAGTAAAGCTTATCTCACTTTAAAGAAGTTTAAAGAAGTTTAAAATTAGCTGTGGCCTTCCATTTGTCACGACGACAATTTTGTAGGGAAAAAAAAATTTTTTTTTCCATTTTTGCCTTCTTCTTTCTTCAGTTTTTGGAAAAATAAAAAGTCTAAGCAGTTGAACCATTTGAACCGTTTGGTGTTGTAGAACCAGCCATATTAAAATATTAAAAACATGAAAGTGAAACTTCAGACGACCATAATGCACAGCGCGTTTGACCAAAGATGGCGGAATGCGTATACCTTCTATAGTGCCTTACTGATAACGGAAACGTCACACACATTGTTACATCATCATTATTCGACCAAATGTAGGGCTTATTATTGGTAGAAATAGGATTAACAATGGTCGACTAATGATGATTTAACAATGTATGGCTTTTCATTTATCAGGCCTTATGTCTAGATGGTGTAGGCTCAGGCCTTGCCTCTCTGTGGTCACGTCCCGGCACTGAAAAGTCACCTGACCATCTTAGTCCAACAACAATGTAACCTTCATTGTTTCCGATAAACGAAAAAATACTATACTCTATCTAACGAAAGTTTAACTGGACACACCCACTCCAACTTTCGTTGGACAGAGTATAATTGCTAAAATCCAAGATGGAAACTGTGAATGTTACAGTGTTGCTTCGATTAAGAAGATCAGGTAATTTTCAAGTTTTTTGTTAGCTACGATGCTTGACATAATGATTCGCGTTTTAAGGTAGATAGATAGTTATAAAAAGTAATAAATAAATAAATAAAAACCATTGTTGAATTTTTTTGTTAAAAGTCGCCCTATTTCAGGAAAATATGATAGTTAATTTTGGGAGACCCTGCATTACGAAAAATAATGAAAAATATTACAGCCTGCACCCCCACTCCCCACCTTTTTTTTATTAAAATTTTTGGAGAGATGTAAGAAATTTTTCTAAAACAAATTAGAGCATAAAACGTCTAGTGCGTGCAGCTGTTAAAGCTTTTGCTGAAAAAGTAAAGGTGCCTTCCCTAATAAGCTAATAACTGGAGAAAATTTATTTTTCATATGACTTTTGTAATGTAGTAATATCCTTTAGACAAATTATAGATAACTTTCATCTAAACATTTTAGAAAATTATAAATATCTCAAAAGGATATTGAGAGGGCAATATGAGAAGGCAATTCTTGCTGCTAAAACTGATACTGTCAGTATAAACATCTACATTCAGGACATGATTCCACGCTCTGTGACTGAATATAACTCCATAGAAACGGTTACATATTGATGAGGGATGGTGAGGAGCTCCTGAGCACACTCAATCCATCTATGAAATATTTTTTAATATTGACAGAAATATTTCAATACTCTTCGCTTTTCTTTGACATTCTAAAATGTTAAGGATGCAATGTCGAATTTTCCTAGGCAAACCCAATCGGAGACGAAATTTCTGTGCAAGCATTTTCAAGAATTCTTTTTTTCCAAAGCGAATATTTACTTTATTAACTCTAAGGAATTTCATGTGTTCGAATTCATATTCAAATTCCGATATTGCAAAATTTCATCATCGGGCATATCAGCTAGTACAACTATAAATATTTCGGTCTTAAAACATAAACAGCCAAAAAAGCTTAGGAAGTTTCAAACATTACTCAGCTTTTACGTAGATTTTTTAACAGCAAAATCCTTATTGCAACATATTTTATATAAAAGTAACATACTCTCATGTAAACTTGTTATGACCAATTCAAATGTCGCATTGCATATCACTGTCTTTGAATTGAAGCTAGTATCACCTGCAGATACGGATATTGTTTTCCATTAACACAGGAATTTAATTAATTGCTCTCATCAAATAGCTATTAAATATAATGTTGACTGCCTTTGTCTCTTAATGTGCATATTTATATTCGATGACGCATTTCAGATACTGATAATACTATTACATGGCTTCATTAAGTAAGAACCCTAAATAGTGTCCACTGATTTGGTCCTTACTCTAAACAGATGTCGGTTTTCTCACATAGATTAGGCGAGGCTCAATTTCAACATATATAACAAAAATAAATAAGCAAACAGATATTTGCTTATGGGGGGGGGGGTATAGAGCAATTCTTATTATATACGTTAAATAAGTCCATTATATTCTATACTATAAAAGGAATAAAAATATTTGTTAACTTCTATATTAATGAGAAAGGCCAATCTGGATTACCAAGAAAGTAAATAAATAACACGGATATCAATCAAGTAACGTGAAATATAAATTCTGATAAATAATTTTCTCCGTATCGATCGCTTGTAAAGCTTTTTAACGCAACCATATTAATATTCAACCATAACGCACGTAACCATACATTTGTGATTTCTTTTTACTATAGAAGAAATGTCTCAGTTTCAAGCATCTCATTGTTATGTTTTAACATATATCATATGTTTAGAAAATTTTAAAAATAAACTTCTAAAAAATATTTTCTTACCCATCGTCTACGAAGAAAAATATTTATTCCATGTTTAATGACGAGTGCGAACGGAAAGGAATCGAAATGCACGGTTCAAATATTGCTGACTAATAAATAGGCTCTGTCGAATGCAAGCAACATATAAATTAAGAAAGTGATGCACCGAATACGAAATTCATAGAGTGAAGATGAAATGAAAAGGCTTTAGGAGATTGCGAAGATGATAAGAGGTCGCCACTTAGCCTAAGTGTCATTAGGAAGAAAGTATGAGAAAAAAAAAGAGATAGAGTCCGGGCGGCTAATGTTAACGAATTTTTAATAACAAATAAGCAACAAATTTTTTTTTATCGCAATGACAATTGTTTTGAAGATTGCAATAAATCTTATCAGGACAGTAACAATTAAGTAGCTTAACTGAATTTAGAAAGTCGGTAAAATAGAAACTCAAAGCTTGTTTTCTTTTTTCTATAAATAAAATATATCCTGTATACAAATACAGCAAAATCTAGGGAGTTTTTAAACAATTCCAAAATTAAATCTTCAATATCGTAAGGTTTTCTAAAACTGTAAAATAAAAATTATATTTGAATTTAGAAATTTTTTGCTTCAGCATTAAAAATTTACTTATCGTTATCAACAAATATAACAAAAAAGGTAATGATGTGCCTGTTTTTCTCAACATATCAAAAGGAAAAAACTGAATGATTACTACAGGATTATCAATAAAGTCCCATTATCCGAACATACTTGCTGTTGTGTAAAGAGGTGGAAATAGAACATGTTGAAACCTTCTCAGGTAAGAGAGCGAATATAAAGAAAAATATCATTATTTATATGTACATTCCGATTTATTCAAAAATTAATTCCGGCCAAAGGGATTTATAATCACCCAGTATAAAAACAAAATATTTTTTTGATCAAAATCTTTACTCTTTGTACTGTAATCTATGGTTTTCATATTTATTCAATTTATATACGAGTACGTTGTTGATATTTACCGAGTAAAATAAATGGGGCATTTAGTAACATCACAGGGTAATGAAATGTGAATAATATACTTTTTTAAGAGATAAGAATTTGTTGGTTATTGGTTATTATTTAATGCTCTAATAATTCATAAAGAGGACTGTTCTTAAAGAGCGTCTGAGGCACAGTTTCATACGATTTTAAACACACACTGCGTGGAAGAATCTTAGTTGAACCAAACTTGGTATATGGCACAGTTTCATACGATTTTAAACACAGACTGCGTGAAAGAATTATATACACGTCTGCAACCAGGGTTTTGAAACATTTATTTCGAATAAACCAGTTTTATGAACAGAAATTACACTTTGAATGCCTGCATAGTAAATAAACAAAACATCACACATTTGTGGCAAAGAGTTTTCGAATAAATGGAAAAAATGAGAATAATGCAGAATTTTGCTGTCAAAAAATTATAAATACACCCGTCAAAACTTAGCCTACCACACTGAATTAATGCTGGTAATACTAAATGAAGGCACCCTTTGCTCCAATCAATTTAAACACTCGACCAGGCATGCCTTCAACCAATTTTTTTAAGTGCGTGCCATCTAGTTTGTCCCATGAAGAATGAATTGCTACTTTTATCTGAAAATTGCCTGTTGTTTGCATAAACCACGTGTATTAACATTGTCCAAAAATTCTCCATCGGATTTAGGTCCGGACTTCTGGATGATCAGTCGAGGACAGTTATTTGTTGCTCTCAAAACCACTGTTTTGTTGAGTGCGATTGTCCATAACATAGAGCATTGTCTTATAGAATGTCCAAGAGTTTCCGCCAATTAAAGGGACAAAGGGTATCAAGTGATTTTACAACGTCTCCTGGACGCTTTAGAGAGCAATCTTTCATTCACTGTAGCGGGATCTGTCTTACCACCCGAGCCGAATGCAACCCAAACCATTACACCACCACCACCCTTTTTCCTACTGAAATGTTCTTTAGGGTCCATTTTTAAATCGTGCCAATATCCCTTATCATCCGGCCTATATAAATTGAATTTTTTCTCATCGGAAAAAAAGTATACAGCTCTAGTTATCCTTCCAGTCCATCTATGTTTTGGCCCATTCCAGCCTCGCTTGGTTATGTTTCGCAGTGAGCTTTGTTTTGGCTTGAAGTTTAATGTACGCAGTATTTCAATACACTTGCCCCAATAACATCTGACACTTTAGAGCCTATTTTATTCGCAATTGACCTTGTCGACATTCCTTTTCTGCTTGCTAGATCTCGCCCCTTTACTTATGCATGTAGAATATCGCTGGTCAATTTTGGATTTCGTCCACTCCTTTTGTTTTTCCCATATCGCTGGTCTTTCATTAAATGAATCAAACAAATTAAGAGTTCAGTTTCCTCTTATAATTACATTAACTTTTTCTTATCTATTTCTATTATAATGACTATTTCCCCCTTTTTTATTCCTTCCGATTTTTTTTCTTTTCAACGAGAGTCTTTTTAGCACATTTTCGTAGAACGGATTTAACGGACTTCGGTTTGTCCAGCTGTCCGTCTGTCCGTCTATAGACACATTTCCCACAATGCATTGCGTTGCAATAGAGAGAGTGCATGTAGTGAATTGCTCGAAGACACGAATTATGCTTGCATTGGGGAAAACGCGTACTGAGCACATTGGTTCGGCTCTGCGCGTGCTCTAAACGTTATTGAGATGGTGCGCGTGCAGGATGCACGTGAATGACGATTATTGAAAGGGCAGATCAAAAGAATTTTATTATTCGTAGGGAGCTTATTATTTATTACGATAATTTGAAACCGAATTAACTTTTTCACACTTTTTTCACCAATCCATTAACATGGGACAGAGCACGAACAAGTACGAACGTCAGATAGCCGGAATAGGTACATGTTTTAATGGCACATGCTCTAATGGCACCATTATGATACCTCCTTAAAAATATCCTATAATCAGATATATCTATTCAATGTAATCCAGTGCGTCCATCCACGGCCTGTATGGCCAGAGGCAACACCACCTAAAGAGAAAGCCTGAGCGCGGAAACGTCATACATAGTTAAAACGTCATAGCTAGTCATCTTTAATCGCATTTCTACCAATAATAAGCCCTAAATTATAAGTACGTATGATGATGTAACAATGTCTGAAATTTTCGCGCTCAGGCTTTGAGTAGAGATGGTGTTGCCAGAGGCCGACGAGTTGGGTCCCTGGATGAACCTGGATTAACGACTGCTGTATGATGGTCGCAGCAGCCGGGGGGGGGGGGGTGATGATCGTGTGAGACTGATGGTCGTCGCCCATCTAGTAACTAGCCGCGCCTGATGTTGCTTAACTTCATAGAAGTTGTATTTCAGTGAAAGCCCACCAGGCCACGGCCTCTCCCCTATATATGACATGTAATATATCAAACAAATCGTAACGACGTCTCATGAACGAATATATAAGAGTAACTAGTGATAGCATATACTTCTCTAGTGGCACATGCACGTGTATTTAAAATGAATGAATATAATGCGTAAATAATGATAGTGTGAATTGTTCAGTAGTATGAGATTTACTGGTACCAAACAACTCGTAACAACATGTCATGAGTGAATATAATGAGTAAACAAGAATATAACTCGTAAAACGAATTTCAAATATGCTGAAAAGATGAATATAAATATTTGTTGTTTAATATTACAGTCATATTTTATATATAGCAATGGCGAAAACTGCATGTTAATTTACGTATTCGAACGTAGCGTTCACATGAATCTTTCCAAACGCGCGAAATGAAAAATGAAATGCTCGCACGTCTAAATGTTTTAAACAACTTCGCCTATGATCTTTCCACTGCTAGAGCTATTCATCCCTTCTTAATCAAAGTTACCATTCATCCCTTCTTAATCATTGTTGCAAAGCATTGTCGGGAAAAATCTTGTAAGCATTCCAAGAAGCTTTACCTGTGACGCAGACGTGATTTTAAATTTTAATACTTCACTTTTACTTGCAGTTGGTTTAAATAAACAATGAAAATACTTTTGATTCTATCCACACTTACATCGTTCTTAAATATAGCCCTAACTTTGATTAGTCATCTTTAACAATAGGCCTAATATTATTTAGCCATTTTATCGATAGGCCTAATATTATTTAGCCATTTTTAATAATAGGCCTAACATTAATTACCCATTTTTTACAATAGGCCTAACATTAATTAGCCATTTTTAACTATAGCCCTAACATTATATAGTCATTTTAACTATAGGCCTAATATTATTTAGCCATTTTTAACTATAGGCCTAACATTAATTAGCCATTTTTAACAATAGGCTTAACAGTAATTAACCATTTTTAACAATAGGCCTAGCATTAATTAGCCATTTTAACTATAGGCCTAACATTAATTAGTCATTTTTAACAATAGGCCTAACATTAATTAGCCATTTTAACAATAGGCCTAACATTATATAGTCATTTTAACTATAGGCCTAACATCAAGTAGACATTTTTAACTATAGGCCTAATATTATTTAGCCATTTTTAACAATAGGCCTAACATTAATTAGCTATTTTTAACAATAGGCCTAACATTAATTAACCATTTTTAACTATAGGCCTAACATTAATGAGCCCTTTTTAACAATCGCCTTAACATTAATTAGTCACATCTTACAATAGGCCCAACAGCAGTAAATTTTAAAACGAAATGAGCACTTGCATTGACAAAGCTTCATAACGGGCACGTGCTCCAAGCTGCCATCAGCAATGTTTAAGTGATAAACAAAAAGTAACACTGTATTCACTTATGACTCGTCGGTACGAATCGATTGATATAATTTATTACATGCCCTAAGTTCATATTCTTAACATTAGTGCACGTGCCTGAAGGGGTCCACGAGAGCTCATCAAAAGTTGATATATCGCAGTTGAGTTCTTCCATTTTCACGTTATCGTGCAAACGATGGCTGGCCGGACACAAAGAAATTGATTATGCTTGTATTCTTATAAGGGCTCATTTTAGTACTTTTTGGAGGTCATTTTCTCGGATGTAGCATTTCGAAAATCGAAAAGAATGCCATAGTCATCTTGTACTCGTCATTCCCGTTCGAATGACACATTACATGCCTTATACTGCCAATAAAAAAATTTAATGGGGGGTGTTTGGGCCTCAATAGTCACGTGACTGTTAGACCGATTTTAACCACAAACTAATCAGGTGAGCTCAGGAAGGGTCTCCATCGAAGAGCGAAAACAGAATTTGAAAAAGTTAAAGCATTCTCGAGTAATCGTCGGACATAAAGACAGACAGACGGACAGACAGACACACAAACAGAGCGAAACCAATATATGCTTTTCAGCATATAATAATGATAGTGGGAATTTGTTAAGTAGCACGTGCCTTAATGGTACTATATGGTACCGTTGGAACTTTCAGTGCTAAGATAATGCATGTAATATATCAAACGACTCGTAACAACATGTCATGAGTGAATATAACGTGTAAATAATGATAGTGGGAATTGATCTAGTAGCACGTGCCCTAAGGGCACAATATGGTACCATATGTACGGTTGGTACTTTCAATGCTAAGAAATGGCATGTAATATATCTTAATAATGAATGTAATGAGTAATTAATGGTAGTCGGAATTGTTTAGTAGTACATGTTTTAATCGTGCAATATGTTACCTTCGGAAACTGTCAGGGCTAAGATATGGCATGTAATATATCAACCATCTCCATACGAGTTGTTAGACCTATTGTTATCCATAGCTTATATGTATCAAGAGCACATTGCTGTTAGGCTTATTAGTATCTAAAACTAAATACTTGGAGATATATTGTTAATTAGTAGTAGTTAATCGCTTGCTTCATTACCAGATAGTTACGTAGAAAACATTTTAGCAATTGAATATGAAAAAAATAATTGATGCTTACACATATAGCTTCAGCAATTCGTTTAACATTATGTGGGAATGCCTACTAATTAAAAAACTTTTATTTGTTCAAACATGTAAAGAATAACTTCACTCTCCATTAAACTTGTCAGTTCTTCCAGTTTGTTTGTTGAAATTCTCTATATACATTTGTTTACTTAAATAATAATTTACAATTTAGTTTTCATACTTATATATTTTCTCGAAAGTGTTTTAAAATTTTGCTTAATTCTATATATGAATGTATGATGCTGTAACACAAAATGTGCTCCCTTTATCCGCTTTGGCGGTAAAATCATTCTTTTTATTTTATTTTATTTATTTTTTTTAATCAAAGATGGAATACCGATGAGGGCGGTGCGAAATCGCGCTGATCACCTTTTTAGCACATTTTCGTAGCAAAGTGCGTAAGTGATCGCTTTGTCTAGCTGTCCGTCCGTCCGTCC
>JAHWFO010062055.1:57908-88240 GCA_023313115.1 Rhysida immarginata | reverse complement strand
TTAAAGCACGCGCAGAACCGAACCCATGTTCTCAACACGCGTTTTACAAAATGCGAGGATACTTCGTTTCTTCCAGCAATTCAAGACATGATTGAATGAATTGTGAGACTGCAATACATGCAATTCAATACATGCAACGCAATGAATTGTGGGATTGTCTACAGACGGACGGACGGACGGACGGACAGCTGGACAAACCGATCACATAAGCACATTTCTATATATAGAAAATGTGCTAAAAATCTGTTGCACACGTATCTCTCCGCCCCCAAGTTCTGTAATTTTTTAAAATGCTTAATTGCTTGTTTCGTTTTAATAGAATATTTTTCATTTTTCATATTTATTACAAATTCAAACAAATATGATTTACTTATATTATTTTTTTAATTTTTGAAGAGTTTCTTTTGATTCTTTTTTAATGAAACTTAAATTTCTATAATGTTCTTTGATATTGATTTGTTTAATTTTCTTCTGCGTTTGGAAAATGACTCCATACATATCATAATTGGCAGAAGAGCATTTAATCTTAGCAAATTTGGGGGTGATAGAGTTCCAAAGGCAGAATTTTAGAAAACGTATTTTGTGAATTAAATGATAATAATTTTGAAAAATTGAAAATTGGTTGCCATATACTTCCCGATAATGCTTAAAGAGTATCATAATAACAGTAATTACATGTAATGAAATTGGGTATTAGTCCTAATAAAATTATAGTTTCTTCTTTTGTTCCGAAAAAAGTAATACGGAAAAAAACCAATAAAAACAAGTTAACTTAAAAAATAATAGTAAAATTTATTATAAAAAAAATTCTAAAAAAGGACTCCCCTCCCCTCGTAAAAAATGTAAAACTCCAGAAAATAAATTAAAACTCCAATAAAATAATTTTTCTCAGTCTACAAAAATCTATTTACAATATAAAAAAACCTTAATTATTTCAATAATTGATGTATTCTTACATTTGCTGAGACAAATTAATTCATTTACAATGTGGAAAACAGTCTTGGAGCATAAAACTGGATATATAACAATGCTGGAGGTGTGTAGGTGCTTGAAGTATTTTTTTACAATAAAATAAACATGATGAATTGATGAGTGAATAAGTTGATGGAAACAAATTTTGAATTTGAATTTTGAAAACACAAATTTTGAAGCACAATTTTGAAAAACGTTGACAATTATATTTTATTGGGTTATTTTTTTTCGTATTACTTTTTCGGAACAAGAGAAGAAACTATAATTTTACATCTCATATATTTCAGCGAAGGTTTTGTTCTAAAGGAAAATAGGAGACCAGCAACAAATTGAACAAAAAAAAAATGTTTCGGATCACCCTGTAAAAAATAATGTTTGAAATGCGTTGTAGCTGTGGCATATGATTATGAGGCTTTTTTACTAATATGTGTTCATTTATATGAGAATAGCACGTATATTCATGGATTTATAAAAACATAGAAATTTTTTGTAAGTTTTTTTGTTTATACCATGCAGGGTTTTCTACCCAATGCAATCCATTTCAGGAAATTTGACAAACTACAGTAGAGGCAACACTCTTCAATCAGAATATAAAAATATGAAATAGTTGATGAAATATACATTTTTACTAAAGAATGTTTAACTGCGCATGCGCAAGCGTTACCAAAACGCAATGAAAGTTGATATAAAGGCATATTGACCTCATGTTGAGTTCATATCAGCTTAAGGAGAAGAAGTTGATACCGCTGTCCAGTCCAAATATAAAAATTTAGATAAAGCCCCTTATCGTTTTGATTAATTTTCAGAGCAACTAAAATTCGACTTATTCTATCGGCGACATCTTTCTGAATTTTCGCGACATTTGCTTGGGCTTTTTATGAAAGTATCTCTATACATTTGACTAATAAATTATGCAAAAACATTCTGGTAACGCTTTCGCATGCGCAGATAAACATTATTTAGTAAAAATGCTCTTATTTCATCATATATGAATATTTTAATATTCTGATTGCAGGGTGTTGTCTCTACTGTAGTTTGTCAAGTTTCCTGAAAATGACATTGCATTGGATTGAAAACCCTGCATGATATAAACAAAAAAACTTAAAAAAAACTTTTTTTTAAAGAAACCTTTATATCTCCGTGAATATAGTCCTATTCTCATACAAATGAACACAGATAAGTAAAAGAAGCTTCCTGATCATATGCTCCAACTACATCGTATTTCAGACATTATTTTTTACAGGGTGATCCCAAATATTATTTTTTTTCAATTTGTTACTGGTCCGCTTCTTGCCTTTAGGACAAACCTTTCGCTGAAGTATATGAGGTGTAACATGCTCTTTACAACCCTGAAGTTTCAGGATTATTCGTCAAGCATTTTTCTAGATATTCGACAAAACGTTTAAATCGAAAGGTATTCCTACTATTCTGTGCACCCCTTGTGGGATTTCTTTCTTATTTTCATTAATAGCTATTATTTGTCGTAATTATTTGAACTAAATATATAAATGTCTAAAGAGGTCAACAAAAATGTAATGATAGGCTGTAAGGTGTAATTATATACAGGGTGTATCTGAACGGTCTGTACAATCTTACAGTATGGATTCCTTGTAGCCAGAGAAGCAATACAGGTATGTCCCATGAACATAGGGTCACAAACGCTTCCTTCTCATGCGGTAAGTTTTTACAGACCGTTCAGATACACCCTGTATAAGGGTTATAGTCCGCTTTTTCACAATGATTTTTATTCAGATTTGTGGAAAAGCGGACACAGGTTGTGTTTTAAGGAATTGGCATCCACAGTATTTAAGGTATTTGATTATTATTTTTTCTGTGCTATAGGGTCTAAGTTGAACCTACTCAAGTCAGCACAAGCTGACATTATCCGAAAGCGAAAAGCTACAGCAGGGGAAGCATACGTAGAATACCATGGCAGTGCAACTACGAGAAATCTTCAAGCCAACGATGAGATCCACTCACTATCATGACAGGTCGTTGAGAGCTCCATGCTTTCTTTAATTGACAAAGATTGGGCAGTCATCCATACACGGTAAATACCTCTGTCAATGTAAATCGTCATCCTGTCCATGCAACGCTGGAATGAAATGATGTGGAGCGATCAGTTACACGATTTTCCAGCTATTAATAACATAAGGCAGGAGAAGAACATTCCATCAACTTAGGCCACTTTAGCACACTTTTACGGTGCAGTTTTGTTTAAGGTGGTCTATTTTTTATGTCGTTCATTTTCACCCCTGGGATTCTTCACATGTCAGGCAGTACTATAGTGCAATCACAAAGATGTTACTAGTTTTTAAATGTTGCTATAATTTTTTTAATATTTGGGCTAATATTACCCTGAAATGGGGCAACTTTAACCCAGTCAACATTTGTCATAATAACCAAGGCTTTAACATGTCTTGAGCCAAAGTAACTCCAATTTTGGGTACCTGCATATCACGGAAAGTCTGATCTCTTACATCAGCACCTGGGCATTCTTCATAGTTGAAAACTTACGTAAAAGAACGAAATAAGAAATAAATTATGTTGGGGTTTAATATTTTAACTAATATCAACCTAATAAAATTGCTATGGTAACTTTTAGCCATGGGCTAAAGACGCCCCAGAAATCATCTGAAAAGGCAAGACTTTATTTGGATGAAATTAAAACTATAAGGTTAAACATAAGCCAAACAAATTCTTCTATCTTTTCCACACTTATATACATATACGTTACACCACTTACCTGATTTTTATCACTTAATATATGATCTGTACAAAAAGAAATCTGCATTGATAAAGTATAAATTGATACGATTTAGCCGCAGATTCAACAAGAAATTAAGCCTCCCAAGGAAGGTATAGAAAAGTAGCGGAAACTCTGAGTTCATCAATTTTTTAACAAGATATTTATTTTCTCGGACGTAGTGTTTAGAAAATATAAAAGAACCCTATCTTCTTTCCTTTCTCATCCTTTTCGATCGAATGATATAACACACGCCATATACTGCCATAATTCTAAAGACCAAGTGACTGCCACCCCTACAACTCCAACCCAATGGGATAATTTGGCAGAAACTTCATAGGAATTTCACTCCTTTACATACGTAAATACCATATAGGTCACTTGGTACCCTCTAACTCCCACCCCCTTAATTCCGACCCCAGTGGGCCAATCAAAACCAAACTAAATAGTGAAGATATTCATGCCTGTAATTAGCTACATTCCGAATTTTAACCTTCTAGCTCAAAAAAATGCAGAAATTATGAAGGGGACGGACGGACGGACAGACCGACAGACGGACATTGTAAAACCAAACTCCGCTCCTTTCTTCCGCTCCTTAATAATGAGTGTGCTGCGCCCCCTTTACAGTAAATCTGGTAAACTTATAAAGTAGTGAATATGTGCATAATACTATCATCTATCGACCAAATAAACAACTACTTGATTATTTGGAGTCAGGAGGCAGATATAAAAATTAATAACTTATATTTTGTTTAAGCCAAAGTTATACCGAAAGGGCTAAAGTTGCCCTAGTTGATGGTTCATCGAAGTAAAGTACAGCTGTTGTCATTTGATAGACCCATCTTGCTTTTCGTGGTTTGCTCTTACAAGGGAATCCCACATAGCCTATCCGTGCACTTCTTTTTTGCGCGCAAACACACCGTGGATGCGATAGCATTGCGCGGCAGCGGAGCGCTCTGGAAGTGCAGAGTTCAACAAACATGGCGGTAAGAGGGAAAGCAAAATTGTTAGCGGCAGCGCCAAAGAATTGCAGTTAGAGCACTCTTTTTAAGCATAAAACCTTAATTTTGCTGTACAATTATTCGTCTCTAAATAATTTATAAGATGAGGTAAGCATCCATGAATACTATTAAAAATTAAAGCACCACGATACATACCCCCTCACCAACGCAACGTATTGCTCGACGTTGCACATGAAGATTTGTCGGCCCCGTGTCTGATTGCCGAATTACTTAATAAAATAAAATAATAAATTAAGGAAGTGGTTATCAATAACTATACACATTTTTTACTGGAAGGCAATTAGTTAATTGTAATAATCTATTTTTAAAAACTAAGTTTGTTTAGAAACTTGAGAAGCCATTCAATTATTGTCTGCTGCTATCTATTTCACTTGATTTCATATGAAATGGATTCGTGCTTATTGCTGTGTAGTGGAAGAAAGAAGTTAATACACACAACCCGCTTTAACAATGCTGTGTGTGCTCAAATTTTTTCGTTTTCGCGGTTTATTTTGAAAGAAACAAAATTTCGCACTTTCTTATTTTGCAAGCATTTATAGTAGCTTCAGATGAGTAACATATTTCAATTTTGTGGAAATCTGTGGCATACATGTTCGAGGGATTCCCTTGTTAGTGTTCTTAGTCCATTCTTTACAGTCGACGGAAGCATGAATGCCTAGCTCTACCTGAACGTTTATATGTATCACAGTGACAGCAGTTCCGTGAAGGGCTTTTGTCTATCAGCAAGATAATATACAGGGTGAGTCAAAAGTCCTTGGACACCTTCATAATGCGAAACCTGAAGGGAAAAAGTGTAAAGTAATGATTGTAACAGATGATGGGCCATGATCGCCATACCCTCCACAGAATGCGGCCTATCACCCATCATCAGTTGCCATCATAACTTTTCAATTTTTCCCTTCAGGTTTCGCATTATGGACTTTTGACTCGCCCTGTATATTTCTGCAAACCCTGATCTATTACCGGGTGCTCTGATTGGCAGATATGATGAGATTAATAAAATAAATTAATAGTATAATTTTTATTTGCAAATTTTAAGAACATATAAGAAAAATGCGTTTATATAATTTTTAAAGAAGTTCATTTTATTTTAATAGTGAAAGTTTTTAATTTTAATTGCTATAAAAATTTTCAGTCTTTAAAGACAAATAAGAAAACGTGGAGTTAACATCCTTTTTTATTTTTATTAAATTTTATTTATTTTGTATCCTTGTGGGATAAAAAACGAGACAGACTTGTAGATTTGGACTCTAGATGCTGTTGAACAACGTGATGAGGCAAGATCCTAGAAGCATGGCGATGATCATTAACACAAACATCTTGATTGCAATTAATTATAAGCATCTTCGTGGCAGTAGGCGTCTGACTCCAAATGTGGAGAGCGTTGAAAGGAAAATTACTGCTTAAATCATTGCATGATAAATATTGAATTTGTTAATAGTTTTATCCCGATCTGAATCTTTCATCCAATTGGGAATATAATGTAATGGGTGTCTGGAGTCCACTAACGCTCTGTGCGCTCTTTAAGTTTGGTCAAGTTGATATTTTACAAATTAAACAACCTGAATGAGAACACATTCAAATTATTGAAACTGTTCTCGTAACAAGAAAAGAGCTCGATTTATTTTATAAAAGGCAACTCTCAAGTATTATATGAGATAGTTGGAGATTGATTATTTTAAGTGCCAGAATAAGAAAGCTTTGAAATTCAGGAAAACTAGGCCCAGGCCCGCCGCCAGAAATGTTTGGGCCCCTGACAACTGGGTACGTGTGTGCCCCTCTGGGCTCTGCCTCGTGCATAAAAAAAAAATCAAGCGTGGCTGACGAGGCCCCCCTTCCGTTGGGGCCCCGGACTAGAATCCCGTTTGTCCCCCCCTGGCGGCGGCCCTGCTAGGCCTAATATCTGAACCAAAGATAAGATAGGTTGAATATTGGGATTATCGAGCCGTTCCAAAAATTGATCTCGATGTTTTTAGGAGTTACTGTTATCGAAGTCCTTATGTAATTCCAGAAAGCAAAATGATTTTCTTCGTTTAATATGACGCCCATCTCTGCATTGCGTAGTTCTCTCTTATAGGTTTTTTGTCCCAAACGAGCTTGATTATTATGGCTCATAACTAGGGTAACAAATTGCAACAAATGCAACTTTCTTTCACAATCAGTAAACAGCCTAAGACACACAAAAATCACATTATCATGAATAAGTGCCATACTGTGTTGAATTTAAAAGTGCATCAAAAATGCAACTTTTCTTGTTAATGCAACTTTTAATGTGTTTGTAACTTTATTCTTTATTGAAAATTTATCATCTGCTGTTCTATCATGCCCTCTTCCTCCCCCTTAATGATTCTTTAAAAATTTCCTTTCTGTTCGAAAGTTGCAATAGTTTGCTCCTTTAGAATCTGCCTTCCATGTGCTCTCCATGTCGATATTTGACGTTAAGAACAAAATTTTCGATGAATGAAGAGTTATACAATTGAAAGGAAGACATTGGAGTTACTTTGCAGCACATTGTCCCGTTGGCGATTCTCAGCATGATTTTTCAGACAAAATTGTTTTGGCTTTTTTATCAGCCGATATACCCTTTGCAAAGTGCGAAATAAGAAAATGAAAGAGCTCTTCACTTCTATGGACCATGTTCTTCCTTTAGAAACAACACTTCGATCACGTGTGGCTGTACTTGCAAACGAAGAAATATTACGAATCAAAAAGTAAGTTGCCAATACGAAGGTTTTCTTTGTTACAAACGAAAGTGATGTTGGAGGCAAAAAAATTCTTCAGCTCAGTAATAGGAACTGCAGACAATCCCACCACCACCTACTTAGTTGACTGCAACTTTTATAGTTTGTAAATGCAACTTTTTAGATTTTAGATGCAAGATTTTTGTTGCCCTACAACAAAGTGAAATAATGGGCTTTCTTTAGGCGCCATAATTGCACCAAATTCAACCGCCTTTATTTTTTAAACATTCAAGCATCCAGTCCCTGAGACTAATTTTTCTCATAGCTATATTTAAATGGTTACTCCAAATGCAATTTTCTCATTAATCGTATTAAAAAAAGGATGTCAAATCCATACATGTGCCAAAGCGAATTTATAGAGTCTCCAGTTTTACAGAGCCAAAGGAAAAATTATTCCACTCGTAAGGATTTGTTTTATATCAATCTTGCTTACTATTGATCAATTTCAATGAAAACTGAAAACAAATAGCTTGATCAAACATTCTTTCTGTAGAAAATAGCTTTCTGTCATCTTTTCGTGCCATTGAATTTGACGAAAATCTGATCAATGATGTTAGGAACATGGCCCATACTCCTCGTCGAAAACTTAAGTATAGGTTAAACTGCAAAATTTCGGCATTGTCTATGATTCACGTCCAATAAATCTAGAGTTTTTTTTAAATGAATGTTAAAATCACTCGCAATAAATTTGGTAGGTCTTCAGGTAATTTTTTTTAAATCTATGGTGATCAATTATCCAGTAAAAAGATCTGTACTGTACATATTTGCTCATATTGAAAATTTAATTTGCAAACTTAATAAGCTGTGCTTCTTGGTAAAGAAACTACGGCCAACTTTCCATAAAAATGAAATGCTAACATTCTTGAAGTCCAAAATTATTCCTAAGATAACATATTATCTGCCCATTTGGTCCATTTCACATAAATATATTTTAGGCAGACTTAAAGTTACTTATAACAACCTCATATGTACTGCACTAAATATATATGGTGACCACTTAATCACTCAAATATGTAATGACTCGAACTTTTTTACTTTTGACTCAATAATAGTTTGAGAGAAATTGCGTGAACTTATGCGACATGAAAATCTACACCTCCACACGAACACAACTGCACCAATTACTTGACATTACACAAACCTTTTCAAAAGTCATACACATGCAATTTGGGTAGGACAAATGCAAAACCATTCACATTGAAAATGGAGTACTCAGGGAAGGGGGCTTCACATTAAAAGGACCAGATCATATTGTTGCTATGGAAGATGACGAATTTTACAAATATCTAGGATTTAAGAAGCCAAGCCTCTGGAGCACAGACACATAAAGAATACACTCACTAAACAATATCTTCATAGGCTAGAGGCAATACTTAAAACACATTTAAATTCCAGAAATTTTATCAAGGCCATCAATACTTATGCCACGCCAATACTCTCCTACTCCTTTGGAGTCATACAGTGGACACACACAGATCTTGAGGGACTTGAAAGGAAACAACGTAAACTGCTTACAAAGCACAGACAGCACCATCCACACGAGCTATTGAAAGACTTATCCTGCCTCGTTCAGAGGGAGGTCGAGGTCTTATTGATATGTTTGATCTGCACCAGAAACAGACTCAGTCACTCAGAGAATTCTTTTATTATAAACAACACACATCACCATTACACAAAGCAGTCTGCATGGCTGAAACAACATACACACCTTTGAATATGAACAGCGTGCAGAACAACCTTAACATTTCTACAACATGCACTAAACTTCAATCATGGCTCGGAAAGCAACTCCACGGTAGACATCCTTCTGATCTCAACCAGCCGCACATCGACAAAAGAGAGTCGAACTTTTGGTTGAGTGAAAGGCGTCTCTTTGGGGAAACTGAAGGAACCATGATTACCATACAAAACCAGGTTATTAACACTAAAACCTACAAAAAGCATATTATCAAAGATTCAACTGATGGGTCTTGCAGGAAATGCTATACCGCAGAGGAAACCATCCAACACGTCATATCCAGTTGCAAAATACTCACGCAGACACATTATTTACACAGACAAAACCAACATCAACATCTAGCTAAGATACACAAGCTAAGGGACATCCACACTCCATACTGTAAATATATCCCAGACACTGTCTTAGAGAACACCACACAAACTATATTTTGACAGCTATAATCACTGACAAAACTACCCCTCATAACAGACCAGACATTGCACTAGTAGATAAGCAAAACAAAGGGACTTACATAATTGATATCTCTATCCCCAACACACAATTTTCAAAAGACATAAACTGACAAAATCACTAAATATACGGATCTTGCATACGAAATAAAACGCCTTTGGGGAGTTAACAGAGTACACATTGTTCCTGTCGTTCTTTCTGCCACTGGGGTTATTCCACACTCGCTACACAAAAGCCTGTCAACACTAAATTTAAACCCACACTTGTACAAAACCTTACAGAAAGCCACAATTCTAAACACCTGTCACATAGTAAGGAAATTCCTACACCCATACATCAATACTCCCACGAGTGCGTAACTTTCTCTCCCTTGCATTTGAGTCCCTTGGTCTTGGCCCTCTCTTCGGTTCGCCTCTGGGATTGGCTTCCGGACTTGATCCGAGTTTGGCTTCCCCAAACAATACTAATAATAAGTAGAAGAAGAGGAAGAAGAAGAGGAAGAGGAAGAAGAAGCAGAATGCAATCACATTCAGTTTCATCTGTCTTTTTCTGAAGCACCATTGCGCCTTATACGGCTGTAAATTTGGATAATTTCTCTTTCCTGTCTCCTGCATATTCTAAAGATGTTATAATTTGGAAAAGCCAGTAGCGCATTTTCAGCCAATGGAATGATCCACGTTACAGTGAGTAACAAATATCAGAATGATTATCTACAAGCCACAATGATAAACCATTTTCTGGAACAAAGAACCTATATTCATCTAGGCTAAACGCAGATCCCATGTACTAATATCTGCTGCACTGGGAGCAGAGGGTGATTCACGTTTATATGAACCAAATTAGAATGCTTCTCGTGATTGTTGTCCTGAATCCATGTCATTGTTTCCACGTGTAGTTATTCCCGAGAAGAATGGTTTAAGTTGAAGGTTTTAGCAAAAACAACGCCACCGTTAATAAACTTATATTAAAAAAGGTATATAAATGTGATTATCATATACTCGGATAATCGAGCAATGTGAAATTCGTAATTTTACCATATTTAAGGCAGCCATGTATTAATATGGGTTAACAAATGTGGACTGGGAGAAGCACAAGCTCAGCGCCACCATGTAAGAAACACCATGCCTTAAAACGCACTATTGAAGTGATGAGAAAAGCCAAGGGTTGCATTGAAACCCAACACAACATTGCCTCTTCCGTCAAAGTATCATAGGCAACTGTAATAACCAACATTTGCAAATGGAACGACAGCACAAAGCCAGTATTCACAAATTACTGCCACGCCATATCGCGTGGAAATTACCGGGATAAAAGTGGGAAAATGTGGTAACCATAGACGAAGCAAGGGTCTGCTTGAAAAAGGTCAATTCAAGAAAACTTTTTCTAAATTTATGCTTTCGCTAGGTTGATCTATAACGAAAAATTAACGTTGCGCAGTTTCACCAAAAGCAAAAATTAATGCTACCGCCCACTCATCAGACAAACTTCCTGGAACCAATTTATCGCCGATAACCCACTTCTCTTCTTTGCAGAAAAGAATCACGTTTAACATCTCCAGGACAAGACTTGAAGTCACACAGCAAAGTTAATGGTTGCCTTCAACTGATAGGATGATCGTAAAATCAGGAATCAGGGCTATCGACTTTAATAACATTCCGAAGAAGTCGCCCAGAAGCTGCTCCTATGACAACTGTGCTTTTAGTCTACTCAGAGGCCTTGTAAAAGCCGACGAACTCGCGCATGGAAAGCTTGCAATGAAGCATCGTGCACTATTCTGCTCTGTGCCCTTCAGGACACATTATTATAATGCAAACTCCGATGTCTTGCCATAGTTAACATCAAGTCCAACACATAGAACACAACAAATGATGACCCATTGGATTTCAGTACCAGTACAAACTATTTTCGTTCACATAAACGTGAATCAACCACTGTATATGGTCTAGAATTCTGAGTGGAATGATTGATTTACAAAAAAGGAAAGTAACGAACTAAATTAACAAATTAAAAAAGGGAAATGTAATTCTCAGACATGATTTAATATCACACTTCTCCCGTTCAGAAATTATCATCCCTACTCTAGTTTTTTCTTTTTTTTTTGCTAATTTCACTCAGGACTCTAGATCTTACGTTTTCACTATACAAGTTGTTGTTTTTTTCATTCATCGTATGAAAAGTTATAGCCCTGAAAAGGGCCACTTCTTATCAAGCACGACTATACTTAACATACAGTGCAAATTTTCAATTCCAGATAGCTATATCACCGAGTGGGAATTCTTTGCTGGGGTATTATTAGTTAAAGGAAGAATTTTTTTAATCGAGCAGATTTTATTTTTTATTTTATTTTATTTATGTAGTAGTGAACAGTTCATCCAACCAGGGCCAGTATGGCCATGGGCTGACAAGGTAGGACCCTGGTTGGGGATCAATAAACAAAGATTATATTACGCTTGACGACATAACCGATAACAAAGAATACATCAACTCGACTCTTCAAACAAACAAGCACTCTTCAAATCAATAATATTATAGTATTATGCTCTATAATAATCGTTCGATGGATACACGTTAATTCATATCTATCGAAAGGCCACCGAAGAAATGAATGAGTATTGGTCAAAGAAGACAAAAAGTTATCCGGGAGTCGGAAACATCTGAATAACGAGAGCTTCGTCTACAGTAGGAAATTGTAGAATTACTGAAAACCAATTTGGGTGTTATTTAACTTGTTGAGGTTGTTCTGCTTACCTAAAACTGTGATTATCCCGGGCAACGCCTGGAGCCTCTGCTAGATGAAATTTTGCGCACCTGATCTTCAAAGCAAGAGGAAGGCCACTATCTATCTGAATTTCGAAAATACGAGTATAATAATTAACGATATTCATAATGATGGCTTGGCATATATATAAGAGGTATCTCATGATCGCCAAAGCAAGACCAATTTGAGTTATTATTTAACTTCTTGAGGTTGTTCTGCTTACCTGAAACTGTAATTATCCCGGGCAATGCCGGGTGTCTCTGCTAGTTACAAATAAAACATATAATATAGAATAAAAAAATAAAAAGTTTAGGAAATAAACTAATAAGTGTTAAATAATTAACTTTCTTTAATATAAATGTAAATGTGGCGATATTCGGGGAGGTACGAATTTCTTGTGCCAAAAAGGACCATAGTCTAATACATGCTGTGGAAACGCTTCGAAGTCGAAAATTAGGTTTGACCAAAATAATCTTGAGGGAATTCAATCGCCGAGTGGTATAGGGGTGGCTCTCGTTGGGGAAAAATGAGGACAGCGGAAAAAGGTTAATAAAGAGTTGTTGAACACTTTCTATACAGGGTGTACCTGAATGTCGTGTACAAACTTGGAGGGGAGAGAGTATGGGTGATTCTAAAAAGTTCATATGAACGTGGGTCTGAATTTGAACGGTAACTGAGATATGAACAGAAATAAAAATGCTGCCACCAAGATCAACAAGTTAATAACTCAGGTTCTCTAACGCCTATGATAATGAAATTTGGAGGAATAATAGAGTACATAAAACTATGTATACCGTTAAAATTTGATCGACTTACGAGTAGTTTCCGCGTTACGCAGTCAAGATCGTAACGTGTGCTGGGTAGTACTCGCGTGTGAGCACGGGTTATGAAGTTGACTTCGTAACGCGGAAACTACTCATTAGAATTCGATCAAATTTTACTGTTATACACAGCTTTATGTACCCTATTATTCCCCCAAATTTAATTATCATAGGCCTGAGAGAACCTAAGTTATTAACTTGTAGATCTTGGTGGTAGCATTTTTATTTCTCTTCATATTGCAGTTATCGTTGAAATTCGGATCCACGTTCATATGAACTATTTTGCTTAGAATCACACATACTATTTCCCCTCCAGGTGTGTACAGACCGTTCAGATACTAGAGGCAATGCTTACAGAGATAAAAAGGTGGGAGACCGGAGCTGGTTTCTGGAGTTTTAATAGAAGTCTCAATAAACTTTTTTGAATTCGATAGAGACGGAGTAGGCTGAAATTGGAGGAAGAACCCAAAACTGGATGCCATAGCAGAGTGACGATTGAATTAGAGCAAAATAAAAGTAAGAGAAGAATTTTTGAGGGGAGGTGACGAAGGCGTGAAAAAAGACCGAGTCTTTGATTTAGTGAAATAGCTAAAGCGTTTATATAGGTGTCCCAAGAGAGATTATACGATAAAAGAATGTCCAGGTATTTAAATGATTTGGAAGCAAAAACAAAAATGCGAGTTATAAAAAAACGAAAAATCGTTAGTATCAATCTATTTGTTAACGATAAGAAAAGATAATATACGTAGTCTTTTCAAGGTTTAAAGTAAGATGATTATTAAATTTCCAATGGAGGAGTTTAACAAGAACTCTATAAAAAATGTGTTGAATTGCAGAAACTGGGAGAACAGAAAAAGAAATGGTGGCATCATCAGCGTATCAGATCAGCGAGAGAGGGGATAAAAGAAAAGAGAGGTCATTAACAAAAAGACTGAATAGAAGTGGGGATAAAATGGACCCTTGGGGAACACCCACGTTCCGGATCACTGTAGAAGAAGACTTGTTAAATAAACTAAGAGTATATTTCCTGTTGGAAAGAAAACCTGATAATCAATTTAACTGGAGGCCGCGAATATTAAAGAATAAGGCAAACTTATAAAATAGGAGATCGTGAGGAATCGAGTCGAATGCTTTGAAATGGATAATGAGACGAGAAGTGCTTATCTGAACTCTTTTACGCGCTTGATGAAATTGTGATGGTCCCACCCTCCAGGTAATGCACCTGAATGCATATAATAAAAACAACCCTGGAGAGTGAGGCGATCAAGGGTTCAGGACCAGTAATTGGACTACGAGAGCTTGGGTTAAGTTCCCTTTTATTCGTATTTTCTTTTCTCACATACATTAGATCGCATAAATACATACATCTTATGATAATATTTCTAAGGGCCCACAAGCAGTATCAAGTGCAACGTTAGCATGCACTATATCCTAACATGACTTAGTTCTAAAACGGAATCGTGTACACTTCAACTACCCGGGACTTGAATCTGAGTTAGTATGCCATTATATTGAGCAATCGGATTCTGAATAAAAGGGGAGGGCTAATGCTCACTCCACGCGGCGAGATCAAGTTTATGATTCTTTATGATCGCCACTGGCAAGCTCAAGAGACATTCAGTGTTTATTTTCGCTACACGTATTCTTAAAATCTTACGGTGCGTACACTGGGCTCAAGATTACTGCTTTCTTTTAGTTCTGATGCTACGGCTCTCTCCTCAGATTCAACAAGAGCATTCATAGGCATAATTGCATTAAGTTACATACAAGTTTTTCTTTTTACAAAAACGGTCGCTAATCACATTATACTATGACAGAAGGAGAGTTTACAATGCTCTAAAAGAACAAGATTATCTTAAAGTTTTTTTGTTATGACGGTTCAAAGTCAACACGCGGTGCGTGGTTTAAATGTTTCGTTTTAGTTCACGTGTTTTCCGGTGGGAGGATCCGTATACACGCCTAGTTCGAACATTCAATATTCGCTCAACACGTCGCTCTTTGCGTCGATATACAAAATTGAAAAGATACCACTCACCGGTATTCCTGTCGCTCACATGTTACAATGTCAACCAGGACAGCCATATGATTAAACTCTGCATTTTACAGAACGGGCGAAGTCATCACTCTTCCTTAACCACGACGTCGGACATCGTTGCACCTCCATTTTGCCTGATCTTCATTTGCTTCGCTAACCCTCGTAATTTACTTGACACTTATTTAATTCAAAAATATACCAGGACAATTGAAATTTATTCCCATTAACTGTGCACTAATTATAATTAATTTTAAAGAATAAAATAGAATAAAAGAACCACAACTGTTCCAGCTCGAACCTCTGAACATTGTGTTCGAACATGGAGGCTTCATTTTCACGTCCACACTGTTCAGAGGCCGACTCTGGAATGCCAAAAGGTTTTAACATAAATAAAAAAAAACAACTTCAAAAACACGCGCAACAAAAAAACAATCACACACAAACACTTATTCTCTGGAATTCACACAACAATACTCTATCGGAGGGTACGTAACACGAAAACGATACTAATAATTATAGCCGACAACAGAGCACACACACGAAACATTCACACTTCTCGCAACAATAACCAACAACCGCTACAACAATACGGATACGCACAAACAACAAATAAATATACAAAACCATTTTTACAAGCACTTTATTCACTCATACAGGTAAGCCCCTTTTTAATCTCCATATAACCCCCCCCCCCCTCCGCCGGACACACGTGACTACCAGCTCACCTGGTACGTCACAAAATCTTTCCGCGTATTATATGTAACTGTACTTATTGCCCTTCCATCGGCTTCTTCGTGTTAGAAATATTATAGGTAGTGGTTTTACTGCCTTTGACAGGACTCTAAATCCACTCAATTGGATTGTGTTTGCGATGATAAGAAATAAGTCTAAAGAAAGTATGAGCAGATACGGCTGCTGTTTTGTTGAATCGATATCCGTCGAATCTGTCTCTATGAGCAGCAACATTTCCTATATAAAGTTTGGATATCAAACTACTCTTTGGCCCTCAGCCATCCATCCTTTTCCCAGGTTTTGTTCAAAATCTAATAGGAACTTTCTCCTCCTTAATCTAGCGGTAAGGAGCACTATTTAAATACAAAAACGCTGGAAGGATTTAATTTAGGAAGAAATAGTCGAGACCATTCTTCAGAATATTTCCAGTTCATATCCTCGTGATAATCAATGCCCTATTGTATTTATATAGACGTTGTACACATTCCACAAGCCCTATTCGCTACCTGAGTATAGAGGAATTGAAGGGGTCAGTGCAATAAGATACTCAAGTCCATATATTAGCAAAATCGAATTTTCGGTTACATTCGATGATTGGATGTATTTAATTCCTGGTTCGTACCTCATTATGACGTCATCGTTAGCCAATCAACTGCAGTGTTGATTTTTTCCAGTGCACAAAGGTCCCTAACCTAACCTAGCCTAACCTCGCCGTTCATCTCCCAAGACGTAAACAAAATATTCCAAAAAGTACCTCTGTACATTTTATTTCAGCATATCATTGTGTATTAATAAAATAAATATTTATTTCTTTTGTTATTAATATTTTGGTATTCGATTTTAATATTTTTTTCTCGATTTTTGAAGTCAGTAATAGAGCTAGGAATGCTGCAAGAAAGCAATGTTCACGTAGCCGTCATTTGGCACGATTTTAACTTATTCTATACTACTAGAATAGTCTTTATCAAACATGGTTTATATGACATGAACACCTTTTTGCATGTGTTCATGTCATAGACTTGGGTCCCTTTTTGCAGTGATCAACTTTTTGGAATCCTCAATTTTTTACTTTTTTTGCATTTTTTGGAAAAATATTGGCATTACCATGAGGTAATCCAAACACAGAAAGGTACGCAGCCAAGTAATTATCATTTACATGTTTACTTTTCCAAATGTACCATTCACTTCCTTGCATAAAGTTTAATTGCATTTTCCCACAAAAAATAATTTTGCGCTTAAGTACCTTATTGTTTTAACCCCTTCGATTAGTCTTTCCCCCGTGTCACTGGGCTTCTTTAGACCACTGAAAAGTTCCTTTAGAAATGATCCAACAGGTTTTCTCCTGCCAAACTTTGTTTAACACGGCGCAGCATTATATCATATCTCTTCCAAGTAAAATAATAATCTGTTTTTTCTCCAACATGCGTTAATCATACGCAGGTATTTATGAGGTCATACAATAATATCCTCTCATTCGATTAACACAGAATCACGATATCGCTGGAAAGTTGTCATGGGAGTTTATGTCTATCACCAGACAATTTAACGTGGAAAAATAGCATTCGCTTCGGAAAAAATGGTGTTGAGTTTATAAATTTAAACGCACCTCATTTTTATCTCGGACACTTGATTGGTAGTGTTAAAACCGGGTGAAAGTTATTCTGTAATAATAAACATAATTTTCAATGAAATGGATATATATAGTAAAATTCATCTCTAAAGAAACCAGCAGTAATAGTAAAAGCAGTCACCTTTAAATAGAAGTAAGTACTTTTTTAATATTTTGTTTCTTTTATTTTTAAAATCCTTTACTTGCATTCCTTTAAGTTAAACAACGATAAAATGGACATGTTTCGAAAAGATTTCATTCCATTATATCGGCTGCGCTTTACCTATTCACCGTGTCTGGGTAATACACCCCCTCCTATATACCCAGAAAGCTTGATATACGTCATTTGTATCATCGATCAAATTGCCCTGGGCAAACAATTCTCTTACCACGGGATTGGTGACACTATTCTCAGTTTGCTGAAAATTGTGAATGGAATTTGAATGCGGCATTACTACTACTCTGACATTGTCTGCGGATTTAGGACCAAAGATGGCAGATCTCAGCATTAGATGGATACTCTTGTCTTCGAGGTATTCATTCGCAAGTGTTATTCTCTAAGAACATGCATTTCATCCATTTATTATCCATTGCAACGCTATAGGAGCTCAGATTTAACTGGCCCCTCTAGCTCCACATGTTTCGGTCTGATCAGGTTATTTCCTTCTTTTCTCTCTTCGGAATGTAAATCATACTTACTGCTATAAACATTGTATTAAAATGGCCTTTCTCTGTGAAAACATAAAAATTCTTGAAGATTTTTTTTTATTTAATTGTTCTAATTCACATTTTTAAATCTAAGCCGTAATACAGAGTGTCTCAAAAAACGTTACCATCTTTTGAATGTTTAAAACTACCATGTTGTTTAAGATATATCTATTTTTTTTTTAGAATCCAAGTTAAAAAAGAAGCTAAAGAAGTTTTTCTTTATTCCCATTTACCTCATAAATGACTAGAATACGCTACTCTTGTATATTAAAGCTAAATAATCATTCACAAAGGATGGTAACATTTTTTGGAGACACCTTGTATTTTGCAATGATTCGGAGCTCTACATTTAAGATCGGAGTCTATGCCAAGTCTAAATTCATTTATAGTTCCTTGTTCCAGGATCTAGAGATGTAGCTTAACGCCTGTCCCTAAGGCGTAAAGATAGCGCAGTCACACTTGATTTTAAACGCTTAGAAACCACTCATAAACGATCTTTGACATCTGCCTTCCTTTGGCTGTAGTAAGGTTTGAATGTAGAGCAGGTGCATTTATTCCCGCTTTTCTTCATACCATTGAAATCAGCAGTCGGTCATTTAGGGGTCGTCACCATATGATGGTCCGGTAAAGGTATCCTTATAACTGTTTAGCTAGTTTGAAACTGTTTCCAGAGATTAAAAGCTGTTGACTGCAGAGCATTGCTTTTTGAATAACAAATAGATAATATTAATAGAAAGGATCTGCCAATATCAAGTACGCACGAGTAGCATATCTGCTAATATAATAAAATACAAACCACGGTCTATAGATATTCATGGTTCGGCCATTTTCCATTGTTTCGAGAAGCTAAAGAAAACAGATCGTGCCAGGTGCCGCATAGATCGCACCAGGGCCGACCGTGACCTGCGATAGAGGTTTTTCATTGAAACTGAAAATGAAAGTAAAGTTTCTCTCTGTCGATAGGGCGGTGCTGCAGGCGTTTTTGGGCCGATTGTACATGCAGCGCCACTTTTCAATAGAGTTCCCGCCCTATTGGAAGCTAGAAACTATAGCTTCATTTTAACAATGGAGCTCGATGACCATGTATATCTACAAACTATTTCTATGAATCTAGACGAAACAACTTAACTTCAATTAAAGGTATGATGTCTAAATAAACTTTAATTTGAAGAATTTACTTTTTAAAAGAAGTAAAGTTTAATAGTCTAATTGTTTATTACTTAGCTTAAATAATCGTTTTACTTCAATTTTGTTTGCTTAATCATGGCATACTGTAGAGACAGGTTAGCTGCCTAACTGAAAGCTCAAAATTAAACTGTACGCAGGAGTCTCCTAAAGAAAACATCAAATACGTCGAATCTACCCACTTGAACGATGATACCCGCATTTGTTGCATACAACAAAATTATTAAAAGCTATCAAATATGTTTAGATTTTCTTTTCTTAAATTCACAAATAAAAATAAATATTTTCAAATATAGCACTGGAATCGTGTTGAAACAATATAGTGAAAGAAAGCTTAAGTATAATGGAGAGTAAAAATCAAAAAAGAAAATGAAAGAAATGAAAGCAAAAATACAGCGAGCGAAAACATAATAAATATGATATTCAAACTCACGAAAACGCAAACATTAAAAACACACAAGAAGAAAACAAAATCGCATAATGGTTTTAGTGGGATATCAGTAACCCAGAGAGAGAGAATTCTTCGAATTGTCTTTGAAAGGAAAAGGTGTAATTTTTATTGATTTCATGAAGTTTTCATATTCAGTAATTTATGCCATACATTGACACACGAATAAGTTTAAAAATTTATTTTCTGAAAAAATAGATTAAAAAGGAAATGTTAACTTTTCATATTTACGTATCCACAATGTCCCATCAATTAAGAGAAGATATTACTAAGTTAACTTTGAAGGATTTTAAAATAAAAAATATGAAACCAAAAAATTTCTTTAATAGATAGTTACATTAAAGAATCGACGGGTTAGTCACCTTAATCCTGTCAAAACTGCTATGTGAATTAATATCCTTTCATTGTGCGTGTGATGAGATATAATTAAATTAAAGATGGATTTTCGAGGATTACTGTTAATAAAATATAATTTTGGCTTTATTACATTAATAAATATAATTACTAGAAAAGTAAAAAACTGAGTTAATCCAAATTCTTTCTCTCTATTGGACAGAAAATACAATGAAAAACATCATACGGTCATTGGAAATTGAGCTTTATTGAAGATTATGTTGTCATTGAAGAAAACTAGTCTCGATAAGTTCTTAAATGGATTTACGAAATGACACTTAAAAATTTAATTTGCTATTGTAGGAGATAATTTTCTAGTCAGTGCCGAGCTAAAACTTCATATATTTCTGCAATTTATAAATGAAACTCTCTCCAAATATCCTATATGCACAAGAAAGTTTGGAGTTTGTTTGTTCCTTAAATTAAAATAATAAATAAGCAACTGGGGGGTATGTGAACGAGAGTTCTTCATTGATTCATGTAATCATTTTCCAATTTTTCAACGCTAATATCATAAGGATTACTACTTGTTACGTGTATTTAAAACATTCCAGAGTGATTTACATAGTTATGTGCGAGTCGCTAATTGTCGTCATGGTAAATTAGTATTGCACAAAAAATTATTTAAAATATTTCGTTTTAAATCAGAGAAATATCGATAGCATATAATTATAGTTTACAATAATAATAATATACATCTTATTCGATTGAACATTTTTAATTATGCTAGTGTGAAATGCTTCCGCGTTAGAAAAATGAGGTGGAAATCACTCGTTGAAAGTTATGGAATTGGGATGGAGGTTAATAAAATTTGGATGACGATGAGCGCGAATTTTAATTATGGAAATATTCGTCACGGCCGTCTCATTTTCAAGAATGATGACAGCGTAAAGCAATTTCAAGCAATAATTCACAAGAGTTGTTTCCTTATAATTTAGAGAGTTTCTTATACAGGAAAAAGCAAAATATTTAATTACAGATTATGAATTCTTTTTATTATTTAATTACCTGCCTCATATGTTCATTTAACTACCAGCAACCTTCTAAAGGTTTATGTCATATGTAAAACATGATGGCAGTATTCAAGGCAGCGATACCTTTTGTTTTCTTTACCAACATAAAAGCAACAAAATGTAATCGGATAGATGGAGAAACTATTTTAGTGTGCTCATAATTTTCGTAAATTTTAATTTAGTCATTTTATAAATTTTCTTAGCTTATTCTCTGAAATATTTGTTTTATTTCGAAAAGTTTTGATGATATAATTTGCAACTACATATATTTTAGCATTTTCTTTAGCTGGTAATAATAATAATAACTTTTTAATACTGCTCCTTTGTTTACTTTAATGTATTTTACAAGTGTTTGCGACGAAAAATCTATTTCAGTTTATTGCAATTCGAGTTTTTTTTTCCTCCCGAAAAGGTTCCCCTTGAATTTTGAATTATTACTCTTCGGTAAAGAGATGAATAACAAGATAGCTAGAAAAACGATTGTAATTAAATGTTAATGAAACTACCTGTACAAAAAATGTAATTTTATTTTGCATACTTTTTTTCCACGATTCATCCGAAGATGCAATAATAAACAGTCCAAACCGAACCTCCAACGACTGCAACGGAATGCATCTCTGCAGCCGACTGTCTAATCTGCAAAGCGCAAGCTAATTCTTTCCGCGTGCCTATTATATATGAGAATCATTAAATGCAACTCACCGTTGCTGGGGTTCCACGAAGACTCAGCGAGAATATATTATTCCTTCACTGTTTTCCTTTATGCAATGCAATTTGCCGCGGATGAAGACCGGTCTCGAACGGACGTGAATCTCGAAGCCGCTGTCCCGGGCAACTCTCCGAGACGTCGTCGTCGCCTAATCCGCATCGACGATGGCAACGTGACTGCCGCTGCCGCCGTCGCCGCCGCCGTCAGCCGCCGAAGAGAAAGCTTCGAACCCTTGCGCTTCCCCCTCCATCCTCCCTCCCTCCCCCATCATCACTCCCTTCTTTCCACCCACCTCCTCATCAGTGGATTTCCTTTTCTCTCTCTCTCTCTCTCTCTCTCTCTCTCTCTCTCTCTCTTTCCAAATAATATAATTCGCCTGCGGAAATCAGCTGCTTGTTCGACAACTGATAAAATTCGATGTCAACCCAGTAGTGGGGGTTACGAATCGCAATGCTTGTCAATGTTATTTCTTTTCTATGTTGTATGCGATATAGACGTACTCTTCCTTCCGGTTTTATGACTTGGTCACGTGTTTGTTTGCAAAGAAACCCGAGATAGAAACGAAATCTGTTCGACTTAACTAAAACGCCCTTGTTAAATAATCACCGTTCCTTTATTAATTAATATTTGTAATAAAAAGGTAATAATACAATGAATGTGGTTGTCAATTTATTGATTAAATCAACGCTCATTTATTACGATATTTTGAGTTAACTTTTAGCGTGGCTTTTATTTTTAAATATTTTTTTTTGCAGAAATAACTGAAATTTGTTTAAAACTTGCGGATTGTTTTAATTTGAAATTAGAAAAAGGATGCAAAAGTAAAGTATGAATTGAAAATTGGCTTTTAGAGGATATATGTTTTTGCCTTATTTCCAGATATAGTAAATTATAGATGAAAATAAAAAAGAAAAAATATATAAATAAAAAATTTCATCTGAAAATAGTAAAGTTCTAATATTAACTCTAGTTAATGCTCGCAAAATTTAATAACGAGAGCCATTATTTAATTAATAAAAATAATTGTTCTTAATTAAATAAAGAACTAAAAAAAAGCCTGTGTAATTGAGGACATTACATTATAATTGTAATAAGGTAAGAGCGCTGATGATCCCCATCTTCCGGGTCGCAATTTTCGAATCCCAGGAGAGCATAGATTTTTTCGATGTCTGCCTGTTTATCCGTCTTTAAGAGAACTATTAAGGCATAGACGTTTGAAGGTTTATATACTTATAAAATTATAAGAATCTTACTAGTGGTTTGTTTTTTTTTAAGCAGTTTTTTTATGTTTTTCCGGCCATTGCAAAGCGTGAGAAACCATATTTTGAAGCCATCTGTTCTGTTCTTAATGTAATTACTGAATAGATAAACGAAAATTACCTCTGCACAACAATTTGAAACAACTTGTTGGAGATGTGGAATGTCTCGAGGGTATAGTCATTCGAGCACTCATTTTCTTTCTTCATTTGATACCATTGAGCTCTATATTTCGCTTAATATTCGATACACTAAGTGTGTCATCTATCAGCACAAGTTTCCATTTTTTTTTCTTTCAAATGCATGAAAAACGTCTTCATTTTTTAATCGTCTCGATAATATCGATATACTAAATAGATGTTTATAGAGGTATTATCAACATTCTGGTGGGATCTAATATTCAAATATTGGAAATAAATTGGACATAACTATCGTATGGAGAAAGGTATACGGAATATCTTTAGATTTTGGATATAAGGTCCATCCCATAATTATAAAGCCATTATTATTTAGATGCAGATCTAGATAAAATAAAAGTAGTAAAACGTCCTTTTAAAATACCTTTATTAACATGTCAAAAGCAAACGGAGAAAAATCATATAATTCCAAAATAAATTTATACGTGAAATTTGATATTTTGCTGTCCCAAAATTATAAACCAGTGATGTTTCATTCTGCATTTAAAGTGTCTCTGCTATAATAAAAATATATAAAAATTGTGCAAATTATTAGAATAATTATAAGCAATATGCCTCGTGAAAAGTTACGGATGATGAACAGGGAGACTATTCTACTCGGCATATAGCGACAACACTAAACAAATCACGCACACTTACAGATAATTTTGTGCGTTTGAGAGAAAATTATGATCAAAAGAAGGCAACAAGGCATCAGAAATGATACTTGCTACAAAACGTGTCATCCAGGGAAAGATTTCAATAAACAATTCCATTCGCGAACTTGGACGTCAACCTCATATTCGAGTACACCAAAATCCATTTATATTCAGTTAGTTGCGTAGTCCCCGGGTCGAGTTTAAGCTCCGACGACAGGGGCAACCCGTAAATGAGACCGGACAACCGTCTTAATGGATAAATACTTTTGTATTTATCATACAAGAAATGCCCAAACTACGGGAAGAATACACTGAGTGGCCAAATTATTATGACCACCCCCTTAATACAGTGTTGGGCCACCTTTCGCTCTTATTACTGCTTGCATTCTTCGGGGCATGGATACTATGAGATGTTGGTAGGTTGAGGAATTTGAGACCAACTCTGAAGAACTGCACCTTCCAATTCCTGCAAATTTGATGGTGCTGGATCCCGCTGCCTGATGGCCCGTACGATCGCTTCCCACAAATTCTCAATGGGATTCAGATCTGGCGATTGTGCAGGCCAACGAACCAAGGTAAACTCTCCGGCATGTTCTTCGAACCATCTGAGGACGATGCCAGCCTTATGATAAAGAGCATTGTCCTGCTGGAAGTATCCATCCCCGTCAGAGTACACCATTGACATAACGGGATGTATTTAATCTGCGACAATACTTAAATAATCTTGGGCACGCAGAGGAATCAAAGGACCCAAACAATGCCAAGAAAACATCCCCCAAACTATAATACTGCCGCCACCAGCTTGAAGTGTTGTGTCGATGCAGGTGGGGTCTATGCTTTCGTGTTGTTTTCTCCATATTCCAACCCTGCCATCTGCAAGATGCATTTGAAATCGTGACTCATCGGACCACATGATCCTTTTCCAGTCATCTACTGTCCAATCCTTGTGCTCCTTGGCGAACTGGAGACGTCTGCTCTTGTTCAAGGCTGACAGTAGAGGCTTTCGAACTGGTCGTCGGCTTCCATAGCCTAAATGGTATAATGAGTGGCGAACAGTTTGTTCAGAGGCGGTCACAATTTGTCCTTGATTAAGATTTGCCGCTATTTGATGCACTGTTGCTCTTCTGTCGCCCTGGACAACTCAGGCCAATCTCCTTTCAGCTCGAGCATTGAGGAGCCTGTGACGACCACACGCTTGACGTTGAGAGCCGGTTTTTTGCTTGGTCGTCCACTCTCTGTAAACATTAATAACTGCTGCTCTTGAACACTTCACAAGTTCAGCTGTTTTGCTGATACTGGTTCCGATACTGCGCGCGCCGACGATCATCCCGCGTTCAAACTCGGTTAAATCACGTTTTTTGCCCATATCATCGCAAAAAACACAGTGCAACTGATGGTTCACCTCACCTGCATTCCCTGTTTAAAGCTATCTAGCCCTCTAGTGGCAGCGCTGTGACGCAATAGCTCATTTGCATAAAACTGCCAGGTGGTCATAATAATTTGGCCACTCAGTGTACATAAACCACAAAGACATATGAGGAACTGGGTTTGCCCAGTTCCTGAAAAAGACATATGACAGATTATCTTTGAAGAATGCCATATAATGGTGTCACAGCTCAACGTGTGTCCTTCATGGCAGCATAAAAACCATGTTCCAGTTGCCTCCAGGTATGTTCTTGAAACTCGATACCAACAGAATAATGCAATTGATTACACAGGCCTGCGAAATTGATTTTGAAAAACACAAGAGAAGTTTTCACTGTCTTTTATGTTATTTATTGTGCTGATTTCGAAAACGACCTCCATTTTCTTCCATCACGTCAGGATTTTTTGTAAGATCGATATCGAAATTTTTGCTAAAATCCTATTTGAAAAAAAAATTTCGCGAACAATTTTGCATGTACTATCTGACAACAGTAGTTTTTATCCATTTAAATCTATGTAAAATAATTATAATCGATTCTTGGTGAGGCAAATTTATTTTTCAGCAATCGAGATTATTATTTATTTTTTGAAGGTTTAAATGGTTAAAAACCACTGTTGCCAGATCGCACGAGCCGCCTCTGATCGAGAGAAAAACAAAAAGTCCCCTTGAGGTAAAACTTTTTAAATCAAATTATGGTGCAGTTTCTAGAAATTTTTATGGTAAATGTTGATAAAAATCCAAATAAAATTTTTATTATGTTTTTTGAAATCGGCACCAAAAAAGTTAAGCTATCAATTCCCTTGTATTTTTTTCATCGCAGGCCTGTGTTATCATTAAACTCAATATGCAATAAATAGATCAATTCATATCCAATTAGTTCACATTACAATAAGCAATAATTATATATTACCTTCTGAGGCTTGCGTTCCATTCCGACATTCATCATTTAGTCTTAAATATGGACGACGTGCCTTAGCCCTGATTCGTACATCAGATAACAACTGTTCACGCCAAAACTGTAGAAATATCCCTTATTACCAATATTACTGGGCATTTCCTACACATTAGTTAAAATGGTTAACCTAAAACATATACACCTTAGGTACGTCACCTTGGACACGCAGGACACGCCTCTTTTTTTTTTTTTTTTTAGAAAGTCATAAACTTCACTCCATCTCTATGCCAAGTCCAATCGCTGAACTCTAAAACAACTGGAATGCCGATAGCTGCACAACAACGTGAAGCCAGGTAGGAGGGGCTCGCGTCATCTTGCTGGTCCCTTGTTAAGGTACGGCCACACAGAGCGACGGACGCGATGGACGGCACGGACGCAATGGGCAAAATAGAGTGGCCACACAGAGCGCTACGCGGCGGACGCGACGGCTGCTATTTATGCTCCGATTTGTATACAAGTCTGTTTATTTCATTGCTTACTTGAAGATTTACGTAAAGAAACAATGTTTATTACAATTATGATTATGCCAAATGTTTTCTTATTTCATAGTATTTCAGAACAATATGAACTGAGGCTTTACAATGCCAAATATTAAGATAAAGCAATAACTTGCTTTGATTTTTGTTCCTGAAGTATATTTTGAAAAATACAGGAATAAACGATGAAGCTAGATAGTTTGCTATCTATGTAAAGCCATTATTTTTTATTCTTTTGTATTTATTTGCTCAGAAACGCCATAATCGTAGCATAGTCACATGATTGAAATCACCGAAAGCAACAAATTAAGATGCGTCCATACAAAACGCGACGGACGCAATGGACGGGACGGCCGCTTCGCGTCCAAAAAATTTGCGCCGCTATTCACATTGTAAGTGGCCACATTGAGTTGCGGCGCTACGGACGCGACGTTCTAGACGTTTGGACACGTCGAGGAGGGTTTTGTTCTGCGCAAATATTTTCTGAACGTTCAAAACATCCGTCGTGGACGGGCATTCGTAGTAGAAAAGCAAAGGTGATATGCTCATCGCTTGTAGCTAAATCTAGTGGAAAAACTACTGATCTGGCAACACTGGTCATGAAAGAAGTAGATTGGGAAGCTCGTAATGTTCCAATGCTAAATCAGTGAAATAAAAATAGCGCCAATTCCCTATAGCAGATGAGTCGATTTGGGGTCAACTTCTGCTGTCCCTTTCACTCCCCGTTGTTATTTTAATTGCCGCCATGGGAGAATGCCCTCTGTTGTTCTACCATGCCCTCTTCCTCTCCCTAGATGTTTTTTGAAAAATGTCCTTTCTGTTCGAAAGTTGCAATGGTTTGCTCCTTTAGAATCTGCTTTCCGTGTGCTCTACATGTCGATGTTAGACGTTAAGAACAAAATTTTCGATGAATGATAAGTTATACGATTGAAAGGCAGACATTGGAGTTACTTTGCAGCACATTGTCCCCTTGGCGATCGCGCTTCCACAACTATGTGTCATTTTAATTCCTGACCACGGACCATACAATGACATGAGGAGAAATACCTATCCTTTCATCGACTCTGATTTAACCATGGAAGAAGTGACGTGCAGTAGATTCACTTCCGCTTCATTACGATTCGACTCATCCGCTAGGATCCTTAGTGACTTTTTATTTCACAGTTTCTCGGGAGCTTCGCTTCCCATTCTACCTCATCCTTGGTTGTGCTTTGTCATTATGCCGATGGCTGTCGAGCCACCGTCCGCTGTTGCGCTGGGATAGAACTGTGCTCTATTTCAACGGCGAACGCACAACGGCCCACCAATCAGAAATGAAGATCTCTTGACGTCATTTCTAGGTTGAGATGGGAATTTTAAAAACAAAAATGGAGGAAAGCAAGTTAATCGAAGCGATTCAAAAGTATTCAAAAGCTTGTATGACACGAGAACGAAAGAATATAATATGATATTGTTCGATGCAAAAGTAAAAGTGCGATTGGTTTTTTTTTTCCATTGCGTATGGCAGCCATGATTTTTCGGAAGTTTATAGTTGACATGCGCAGTGTTCCCGTTGACCGTTTTACCGCTGAGGAGTATGAATGCTATAGCGAAGCGTCCGAGATTATACCGAGTTTATACCGCTGTTAGTATAATCATAGCCAACATGATAGGGATAGCCTGTTCATTTAGCCTTCAACCTATAGGTTGATTTAAGTATAGATGGCAGCGCTTACGCTTTATGAATCTGAGGCTACGACGCTATGGTCGAAATGAGAGAAAATCTCGGCAATGTTAAGAATACTGTATAAGAACATGCATGTAAATTGTTCAGTTCCACAATGTTCGAACAACAATGTTAAAAACAAAAATCTCAAGTTTCATAGATTTCCTACAGATCGAAAAATTCAGTGAGGTTAAATGAGATGTCGTAGCCTAGCCCAATATTTAGCATCGTCACTTTCGTAAATCGTAATTCATTATAAAATTTGCTCACTGTTAGTCAATAATTGTTTATTTCCGTCAGTTTTCGCTCCTATTAACTGAAGCTTTTCTTTCAAGTCTTTAACTTTCATCTTCACTAAACCTTTTGTAAATAAACTAGAACAAAATTCATAAACCGTAGCGGATGCCATCTGGCGGATAGATTTGGCATTTAAATCAACCTATTGTTTGCACTGTCGCCGCTGTGTTTCGTCACCTTGTCAATAGAGGCGCTGCTAGTACGCCAAACAACAGAGTTGACTGAGGAGAGCTAGTGTTCGAAATTTTTTAAATCTAGCATTGCATTTAATTTTTAACAGTCCAAATATTTTTTATTTAATTTTCTAACTAAACTGTACCCATTGGTTCACGGGTTAAATGTCTTTTAAAAAAATTTTAACAGCTTTTTCAATTGTTTTATATAATATTAACTACAATGAGTGCTCCAGCTATTTTCTGCAATATCAAAACTATTTATCAATGACTTAATATGTCGTACTTAATATCGTATCATACTTAAAAAATATTGGTAACTATGTTCAACAATAACAATGCTAATATTAATAAAGATGTTTTTAATCAGCTGTGCTATTTAACTCCGTTATTGGGCATTTTCTCTTCCCATTTGGGCTCCAATGTATGTAGCCCTTTCAATTTTCATTACAAGAGATATCTATATTTTTTTCGTCATATATATATTTTTTTAAATATTTGCTTCATTTCTAAGTTTTCTATTTGCTCATTAAATAATAAAAAGTATTTTAAAAGACTTCCATCGCCATGAATTGAGAACGTTTATGTGTATGCAGTTTTAAATTATTGTCTTTTTGGAATCAGTATATGTTGTTTAGCAATTTTAAATTAAGAGAAAACATTTTTTTATCATTAAAACAAAAACTGAGGATTAAAAGGGTTAATAGAGGGATTAATTCTTACCCTTCTCCGAGCTGTTATGTGTTATTTAAAGTTTTCTTTGTAGGGTCCTGTAATTTTTAGGAGGGCTATTTTGATATTCTGAAACATTTATTTTATTTCTCTAAATTTTTATGAAGTAGTGAACAAAAGAGGAAATAATGCATACTCAATACTAAATTTTTTTTAAAATCTTATAACAACATAATTTATTAACAGAAAATTTAAAACAAATCATAATTTTAATATCTTGCGAGATAAAGGTTTCGTTCTAAGTGGCACACTCTTGTGTACTCTGGCATAACTGTCACTGACAGTTCTTGCATAATTTGTTATATATGGTGTGATAAACTTTATAAGAATCAAATGAGATATATGATTTGAATGGGAATCCTCTCCACAATAGAAAATTGGATTCTTCATAAC
>JAHWFO010062055.1:32321-52908 GCA_023313115.1 Rhysida immarginata | reverse complement strand
TTCGCTTGCCGAAGGGCTGCATTTAAATTTATTTTCTTATTATTTTTTTCTTTTTATTTATTTTGCTTTTTTTAACGTAATCATCATCATGGTTTTTGTTTCATTTTGCTTCGCTTATTTTATTTTTTATTTATTTTATTTCTTTTTTATCTTTTTTTATTTTATTTTTATTTATTTGTTTATTTGTAACTTTATTCTGGTTTTTCTTTATGGTTATCGTTAATTACGTTTTAGAAATTGTCTTTATTTTATTCCATTATTCTTGATTTATTCTTGTCCTTGTCCATTCAGTTAACTTAATTTTCGTTTACTTGTTTGTTCATTAACCCCGTTATGGGCTTAGGCCTGTTGGGGGACAAGACTGGGTTCTACCCTCCTGCTTTTCTGGTGGGCTCTTCCCCCTTTGTTGTTACATTATTATTAATTATTAATTATTTTTATTATTAAAATGCGTCAGATTATCGATATACAAAGTCAACGTTACACTTGGGACCGATTCCACGGGATGATATTGCGCCAAGCCCAGGGACAAACACAAAGATAAACACCCATGTCCTCGGCTGGATTTGAACCCGCGATTCTCCCATCCGATAGCGACAAGACCTGCCCCTTAGCGCTCTAGGCCACCGAGCCGACATTTACTTTACTCATTTCATTAACTACATTTCATTTTATTATTTTTTCTGTTTATTTAATTACTTTTCTTTATTTTTACAAAACGCGTCAATGATAATATTTAAATTTTTAGAAAACTTTAATAAATGGATTTTACTCCTTTTATATATAATTTATCAATAAAAACGCGATTATGACCCCTTTATTTATTTAAAGCTGTCCGTCTATATAGAAATTATAGATTTTCACTTATTTTTACTGCCTACATCTTATGGGAAAGGGCAAATCGTCCACAAAAGTAATCGACTACTGTGTGCTGGACATGCTGTAATTTAAGCTACGCTTCGCGCTGTTTTCTCCATTGAGTCAGCGATCCAGGAGTTGTATAAATATCATTGGACTAACGTGGTCAGAACGCTGACCTCAATAAAATTTGCTTTATTGAGGTCAGTGGGTCGGAGGCACAGATGAAGGCTCTCCTTCATCTGGAATGAAGACAAAGTCCACTGTGTATAGATGCTCCCACCATACTAGAGAAGGTCAGGCGATCATAATCGTTCAGTTTATAGTGTTGGTCACTTACCTAAGCCTAGACGTCACAAACTTTTGAGAAAACTTCATTGCAAGTGGAACGATGAAGATCAGAGTTTGCTAACTTACTCTTCCAGAACACGAAAGTTCTAGAGCTCTGTTCCATGTATGGGCTAGGCAAGGTTTCCTAATTGAAGAGGTTATGACACTCGTAACTGTTCCAATGCTATCGGCGCGAGCCAGAAGATGTACCGGAAGTAGATGGCGAACGAGCAATCTACGCTTCATTTATTAAATTTTTATGAATCATTTTGAATCATTTATTTAAGATAAAAAGCTTAAAATGTATAACTAGCTGTGCCTTAAAATAAACATCGATAACTTATGCTTTATATGTTGAATTCTATCTGATTATTTAAAGCATACTTCGATGTTTCACCATCTGGTGGACAAAATAATAGCGGGATCGCGTCCAAACGGGAATGTCATAACCTCTTCAATTAAGAAACCATGGCATTAGTCATTAAATTCTCACGTTTATATATTTTTTTCTCTATTAATTGCGTTTTATGAAAGCGGCAATTAATTAATTAAATAATGTAAAAATTCAAAATTCTCTAATAATGTCTCGGTGACTTTTCGTGGCCCTTTTATCTCACATGGCAGTACATATCATTTTTTTCTTCACATTTTAAGTAGGATATTAGTGTGAATAAAAACTTCAAAAAAAAAAGTTAAACTTCCTAAGATTAAATCATTACATAATTGCGATAATTCCATTTTTACTTCACCCTAAAAAAGCTTCACTTCTCTCTTGTGTGGCAACCGTGCAAGCATTTTTATTTTATAAATATTTTGTTATACCATTTCAGTTTTTTCGATTATATTAATAAATTAGCATATAAAGTACAGTAATTTTATATGGTATTACCATTCCTAAAATTTCCTCATCCTTTATCAAAATCTTATTCTTTCAATAAGGATCGCGGAAAATTTAGGCATCCTTGCCACTGCTTTCGAGACAATTTAACTGCAGATGGATAACAGAGATATGTTAAAAAAACTTTTTAAATTAAGAAAATTATTTATTTAAATGCGTATTTGAGTTCACCTACAAGAAAATGTAGTTTTTAAATTAGTGAAAAGAGTTATATTCAAATTAAATGCTTCGTTCTAAGAACAGTGCACAATTTGCATTGTTTGACCGGAAACATTAATCGAAGAAAGACAAGAACTTTTCCATCGACTAAATAATTAGGCCAGCCTTTCCTTAAGTATGTTTGCTCACTTGCAAAGAGCTTTCGTGGTTTCAGCTTTTTATATTTAAATAAACCTTAATGGAACTTTTACTTTGGTTTGATGACATTTATGAAAACAAAGTCCTTTATGCCATTATGATTTTCACTTTTTGCATAAAAACTTTTCTTATTATGTGAAACATAAAATTAAAAACTCATCTTGTTTACTATGTAGAATAAATGAGAAATTATAATTTACATAGTTTGAAGTAAAAATTTTATTAACAATTTCGTGTAAAGTTTTTGACATCAAGTCTTTAATGTATTCTAATTTTTATTTTTGTTATTAATATTTCTTTAAATTGATGTACTTCAGATTTACTATTCTTGTTCGTTCTTCTCGAAATGCTGATACTTTGCAACAAAAAATATTTATCCAAGATACTGTATATAAAACAAATATAGATATTTCGAAGTGATTGCTTATCACAATTAAAGCAAGCTGAAGTCGTCATAAACAATACTTTTAAAAATTATATAAACTACAAATTGCAAACTTTATTATATTATTTGCAACAAATACTTTTTTCTTGCATATTAAAATCAGCTTTTAAACCTTGGCAAGCTTCATCCAATTACAAATTACGCACTTAAATTTATCTTTCTGCTCTGAAGAGCAAAGTTATAAGGCTTTTATGGCGTTAATGTTGTAAGTAAATTATTAAGTGTTATATGGTAGCCATGAGTTCCAAATTATGTTTATATTTTTATGACAGAAAATTTTAGTCGATAAAATCCTTTTAAAGAGAACGTGCCTTCATTTATACTGATGTTGTTATTCTGAAGCTCAGTTCTACGTAATTTAGAACTACAGTAGAACCTCGACAAATCGAAAACCTTTATAATTCGAAATTTTTGTCTATTCCCTTCCTCTCCGAGGCAAAAATCTCTATAATTCGAAGTAAAAACAATGGATAAATCGAATTTTTTTCGAGGATATCAAATGGGAATTTAGCCTCTGTAATTCGAATTCTGGCAAACAGAGCCTCTATAAATCGAAGTTAAAGATCAACGAACCAACCTTTTCAATGCAGATGAGACTGCGCTGTTCGTAAGTGCCTTCCTGATACAACTATGACTTTCAAAGATGAAAAATGTCACGGAGGAAAACACAGCAAGGAACGTGTCACTCTATTATTAGCAACAAATATGGCAGAAACTGAAAAACTCAAGCCTCTTATGATAAGCAAATCACAAAAACCAAGATGTTTTGCGGGATGCAAATCGTTTGCAATAGATTACTCCGCTAATAAGAAAGCTTGGATGAACGCTGAACTGTTCGCAGAGCGGTTAGTAACAATTGATAAAAAGATGGAAAAAGAAAAGCGAAACATTTTTTTGTTTATTGACAATTGCACAGCACATAATGTGATTCCATCATCCCTTCGATCGGTGAAAGTAAAATTTCTGCCACCAAACACCACATCAAAGCTCCAGCCCTTGGATCAGGGAATCATTAAGAATTTTAAAATGTTCTACAGGAAGGAAGTGTTAAGGAAGATTATTTTAGATATGGAAGATGGGAAACTCAGTCCTGTTAACATGCTGCAGGCAATGAGAATGGTGGATAAGTCATGGAAGAACGTTGAACAGAAAACAATAGTGAACTGTTTTAAAGCCTGTGGGTTTTCATTCCAAACCGAAAGAACTTTAAGTAGAGCCAGCGAGTGTCACAGTGAACACAGAAGCAGAATAGAGGTCTGTTCTGACCAACTCAATGCCGAAAATATTGATTTTTGAAGACTATGTAAATATTGACAACGACGTTGCAGTTATGGGTTCGATGACAGATATTGAAAACGAACCACAGGGCGATGAAGACGACAACGATTATGGCGAAGAGGAGGAACTTTCAACAGAACCGCCAGTGTCGGCTAAGCAGGCAAGAGTCGCTATAACCACATTGCGAACTTACCTTGAAAGGTCTAGTGGTGTTAAGGACAGTGTGTTTTCTGCCATTGTTATAATTGAAAACGAGGTAGAGGTGCAAATGCTTCATGCTATGAAGCAGCCTAAAATTACACAATTTTTTAATTCTAATTAGTTTTTAATTCCTACGTGTTTTTTTATTAAAATTAATTGTGCATCAAGTTCTATTTTCATTAAAATAAAGCATTTTTTTAAGTACTGTACCTGTTATTGACTCTGTGTATGCTTACTGAAAAATATCAGTGTTCTATACAGTTACTAAAATTTCACACAAAATTTTGAATTTTGTTATATTTAACCTCGTTAAATCGAAACCTTGATAATTCAAAACCTCAATAAATCGAAGTATTTTCGTCTTCCCTTGAAATTCGATTTATCGAGGTTCCACTGTATAATTTCGCCTAACATTTAAGGAATAAGCAGAATCGGATATTGGAAGTTTCATGGTCAAATTTTAATCTCTGAAGACATCTACATATAAATCGCAATGGCTGTTTGGGTTAGGAATATTGCGAATTTTTGAAATTCCTCCAGAGGTTGTTGAATCCATTCTGGGTGGACGTTGAACTGGTGTTTTCACTCTACAATAATGATAAAGAACCATTTTTCTCTCTTTGGCGATAACAGCTTTGAAAAATATTAAGATTATTATGACAATAACAACAACAACAACAACAACAACAATAACAAGAAATATTCTTTTTTTTTTTTTTTTTTTTACATATTTTCCAAGAAATAAATATCTTCATTTGGAAGTTCAGGCATTCCATTAATTAAAAAGTTGTATGAATAGGAATACTGAATTAAATCCTGAACTTGACTTTTCATGATCTTGTTTCTTTTATGTACGAGGGTCGTACAAGTTTGACGTATTCTTCCGCGATTATAAAATCGAGAAATAACTTCAGCATATTACATTTTTCAGGGAACGTTACGTAATCCTTTTTGAGTATCCTGCGATCGGCATGACGTATTTGACGCATGCGCAGAAGCTGCAGCAAATATTGCAGTAAGCAGCGTCTCTGTAACTGTGGGAAAGCTGTATATAATCAAATATTTTGTGAAGGAGAAGGTTAAACATACTGAGATTTTGAGGATTTTAAGCAGAGTATAGGGAAGAAATGTTGTCATGGGCAAGAATGTACGATATCAGAGAAAGTTACGTAATCTTTTTGAGTATCCTGTAATCAGTTTGGCGAAGGACGAAAGATGGTGAAAAATGCAATGCATGGACACGTCTGTTCGATTGCAGTCACAACAATGAACATCGCACGCGTTGAGCAAACCATTCAAGATAAATGTATCACAATCAACACCCGGTGTTACTGCAAATTGCTTCAGGGTGCCGTATGCAATGCCATTCGCGAGAATCGGCCTCGGTGGCTCAGTGTTTGCCTGACCGCCTCTGATGCCCGATGACGCGGGTTCTATCCCGGCCGAGGACGACGAGGATTTTTTCAGGGGGAAAATCCTGAGATCACGCACTTCCTTCGGAAGGGAAGTAAAACCGTTGGTCCCGTGGAGTCGTTTGCCATCTGCACGTTAAAGAACCCTTGCGAGGCAAAATTTGCGGCTCCTATAACGCCGTCCTGAAATGGCCATAGCAGTTGAAAAGGACGTTAATACCAAATAAACCAAACCAACCATTCGCGAGAAAAGACCCTGGATGTTATTCGGAAATGTTATTCTCCATGACAATGAACAGAGGCACACAGCAAACTTGACAGCAGCAACTCGTGCCAAAATAGGCTGGGAAGTGTTGCCCCATACCCGTTAGAGTTCAGATTTGGCCTACAGTGATTATAAATCGTTTGGGCCGCTTAAAAACATCTGAATTTCCAGAGAGATAAACCGCTGTCCCACAGCTTCAGAGACACTGCTTACTAAAATGTTTCCTGCAGCTGCTGCGCATGCGTCAAATACGTCATGCTAACCGCAGGATACTCAAAAAGGATTACGTAACTTTCCCTGAAAATATAATATGCTAGAGTTATTTCTCGATTTTATATGCGCAAAAGTCCAGGTCAACCTTGAACCTTGGCTCAAAATCCCGATCTTCATTATTATACCGATCAGAATTTAAAATTAATATCAAAAGCAAACTCTTCTAATTCTCGATTGCAAGAGGTCCCTGAACCGAGAACGAAAATAGAAATACAATTACAATAGAATTCCAAAAAACAATTCTTAAGACGTTTTTTAAGACAAATCTAAAAATCAATTTTAGGCAAACAATCAACTTTATAAATTTCCGGTCATCTTCAACATCATTCTACGCGTCTGTAAATGTAGAGAGAGAAACATTTAATAATGCTGCACATGCGCCATACATACAGCTTCACTTTCAAAACCTCAAGAACTACAAATTATGCAGTTGATGTTAGTAACCTTTTAAGGTGATCATTATCTCTTGGACTATAAGGGCTAAATTAAAAATTGCTTGGTGTGGTTGGTATTTAAGCATTTTTAAGAAAATTATTATCAAAATTATTTTTCAGCTTTAACATGTCCCCTACAAAGTTCGGTGAATAGGTTAAGGTTTTATATGAAAAATATCAAAACGATATTGATACTAAGTATTTTAAGACGAAAGTGTCATTTTGTTCAATTTATAAAAGCAGAAAATATCGCCAATCTGGTAAATATGTACAGATATCTCCATTCCTATCAATATAAAATTCACGACGTATACACAATTTATGGTTTAGTAAGCGAAAAATTCAACTGGTACAAAGTTCATTTCTACTTCAGAGAGCAATTGTGCCCGAATGTTAGGATGTTTACAAACCATTTCCGAATGTAGAAAGAATATTGAGAATATTTTGGACAATTCTACAATTCTTTCGATTCTCAAACAAGTAAAAAATAATCAGTGAAATACTTTAAAATAGCTGCATATTTAACCATAATCATAGAAGGGAAGTAATGAAACTCCATAGTTCTCTATGTTCCACCGCATGATGGCGCCACTGCTGTTTTGGCTCCAAGCTTATTTTCCTGTTAACTCTTATTTACAAAGTGATAAAATCTAAAATGATTGATAACATATCAAAAATAAAATTTCAATTGTAACTTATTTATTAAAAGTTCAACTTATTAAACTTTATTGCCTTTTATTATTGATAAAAATAAATAACAGTTCAAGTATAATCCAAGAAAGAGTTAAAATATTAAGAGAGCAATTTTGCAAATTTTTTATTTGTTTTACTTTTCACTGCATTACACACATCTCTCCTCAATTCTCTAGCCAGAAAATAAAAACCAGTATGGATATAATACAAAATATAGGGTGAACAAAATACAGTCGAAAAGAAAGAAAGCAATATTCAACTTCCATAACAAAAAAGAAAGAAAGCAATTCGAGTCTTTTTCTCATGAAATTCAATTCACTATAATTATATTAACCTTCGCAAAAGCAGTATTCTTTCATTACCTTTCCGCCACTCCCCTCTCCCTCCAACTATTCTCTAATTTGTCAAGGGCTTTTCTACAGTTTCTTTAAGTGTCTTTGGCTTTGCCTCCCTACTTTTTTCTCCCCCCCCCCCCTCTATAAGCCCCTGTATATAAGACGTCTTCTAAGCCCCTTTTATCACTTTCACTCTATCTAAAAAGTCAGTTTTTTTTTAACAGAATCTTACCACGCTGTGTTCATTTCTTTTTAATAAATTAATTATAAATTTAAAGAAACATTTTGTGTACCATAATCATGATATGAGAGTACTATGATTATGCATCTATTTGAATTTTTATTCAATTTATTTTTTAAATATGCTTATTTTAAATAATAGTTTATTTAATTACATAACAAAGAAAAATAAATAATATCTGTTCTACAATATCTTTTAAATCAAATTAAATAACGGCCCAAACTGTAAAACAATTCCTGTGATTGGCACCAAAACTGCAGTAGCGCCACAGTTTCACAAAACTCCCGCGGAGACAATTTGTAGTGACAGTTTCACTTTAATGTTCGGTTGCAAGTTTTTCTACAAATATCTCATCAAAAATTGTAAACTAAATTTTTTATTTTACAATTCCAAGCTGTGGAATTTTCTTTTTCTATTTTTCATCAATAATTTCAACATCTGAGGTTTGGCGTGAAAAAATCCTATTAAGATCTTTCATTTATTAATCTTTAACGATTATACGCCAGTAGGAAAGATAGTCCCAGTCCGCGAACTGGGTACTGCTCCAACCAGCCCTAAGGACATGTAGATAGCGTTAATGCTTCCATGTCCAAGGTGGCGCAATTGGTTGGCGCATCTGCACGATGAGCAGAAAATTCCTGGATCGATTTCAGGCTACGGTATTTTCTTTCCTATTTTCCATCAATAATTTCAACATCTGAAGTTTGGCGTGAGAAATTCCTCTAAAGACCTTTCATTTATTAATTTTTAAATTTTTTAGTTTACTTTTAACCACGGTCTATAGATATTCATGCTCATCGAGCTTCGGCCATTTTCCATTGTTTCGAGAAGCTAAGGAAAACAGATCGCGCCAGGTGCCGCATAGATCGCATCAGGGCTGACTGTGACCTGCGATAGAGGTTTTTCATTGAAACTGAAAATGAAAGTAAAGTTTCTGTCGGTCGATAGGGCGGCGCTGCAGGCGTTTTTGGGTCGATTGTACATGCAGCGCCACTTTTCAATACAGTTCCCGCCCTATTGGGAGCTAGAAACTTTAGCTTCATTTTAACAATGGAGCTCGATGACCATGAACATCTATAGACCGTGCTTTTAACTCTTAATAAAGAAATTTTTATGCAACAATTGGTTTCAGATAAGCATTAAATCTTCTGTAATAAATAATTCTTTTCTTCTATGTCAATGTCATTCACTACTTCCCGTCTATAATTATGATTTAACTCATGTTTATATCGGGTTGTTATATTATTATAGGATGATTCCGCCCAAACGGTTACAAATGCCAAGAAAGCGAAAGGTGGCACGACGAGTGAAAGAACTCTCTGTAAACTGTTTTTAAATTTCCATGATGGTTATGTTGACCATAAACCAAGAGCCTGTCGTCCAGCCGTGTATGGTTATGTTGTATTTTAAACACGTCTGAAAACTTTGGATCGGGTTTTAAAAAAAAACCAACTGGCTACCAAAATTCCACACGAACGCACCAAACATTAGTATACGGCGTCTGAAAACATGCATTGCCCTCCTAAGATGTGAAACTAGTGCTCCCTTTCTGCATTGGATCCTTACGGATGCTTTATGACAACAGTAACCAAACAGCGCAATTGTTCGAAAAGAATTTGAACCCAAAGTGAAACCACTGGAACAAATGTTCGCATCCGACTTGCATCTGAACACTGTGTGGTGGGCTATCAAGACTGGTGCATTATGAGTTTTTCCCGCGTGGCATAAATGTCGCACCTGACGTGTACTGCCGTCAGCTGGAATGGAAGTCAAATTAAACAACAAACACCCATTGTTCTTCAATCGTTTGGATCTCATAGTCTTCCATGATGAAAAATGACCGGATGTATCTATTGAAAGAGTGCGGAATATCAACCCCCTATGTGTCCGAGATCCTCTTTCAACGTGCATATTCACCAGCCATGGCGTATCAGACTTTCATATGTTCCGTCATTTGGAGCACTTCTGAAGGGGCAAACGGTTTACTAGCAAGAATGCTGTGTTTATTGTCGTTAGCGATTCTTAGACCATTGTGATGCCAACTTCTGCCACCGTGGCATTGTTGCAGTGAATATTGTTGGGCACAGTTTATTGCTTCCGAGGACAATATTTTTCTGAATAAAATGAAATGTTGTTCTTCGTCTGTTACTTCTGATTTGTTATTCATTCTGCTCGGCTATTAATTATGAAGCAACCCAACAGAAAACGATATTGTTTATTTATTAGATTATGAATCTCTAATTAATTTGCTAAAACAAAAGCGATACAAGTTCCACTGATTACAGTTTAATATGTACAGTTTGTGTATTGTTATATTTGAGTTTATATATCTCTACATACAGTGTGCCCAAGAAAAATAGACTCATCCCTAAAAAGTAGTCCATCCAATAAATAGAAGGAAATTATTTGGGTTTCACAATATAAAATTAATGTTCATATTACATGAGAACATTTTTTTTATTTTTTTCATAATATTTGTTTGAAATTTACATCAGCAAAAAAAAAAAAAAAAAAAAAAAAAAAAAACACAAATGAAATTAAGTTTTTGTGTCCATAAGTTATAAACTCAGTTCAAGAAATGATGGGTTTAATAATTGATGTGGCCACCTTTATTGACAATAACTTTATAAATGCGATTGGGCATTAATAAATTTCCTCAAATATTGGTCCTCAATTTCTCCCCAACCCCAGATAACTGAATCTTTCAATTCTTGAATTGTGGCATATGATTCCCCTTGCTCATATAACTTTCTAGCTAGCACTCCCCACACATTTTCGATGGGATTTAGGTCAGGGGAGAGTGCTAGCCATGGTAAGACATCAACTCCATTATCGGAAAACCACGTTTTAGTTGTTTTGACAGAGTGTATAGGAGCATCGTCCTGTGGAAATTGCCACGGAGATCCTTTTATGCCTTCTACATAGGGAAAAAGTGACTCCCAATAGCATTCATTCCCAATGGGAATAGCATGACCAATAGCATTCATTCTGCCATTAACAAACGCTACTGGTGTCTTCCCACTCCAACTGAAGGCGGCCAAGATCATTATACTGCCCCGTCCACACGGCCTTTTTGAAAACATTTCCTCTTCCCTCCAAAGATCAGACCAATAGTACTGCCTCCCATCTGGGCCGTCTAGTTGAATTTCTTCTCGTCACTGAATGGATCTCGTCTCCATTCGGACACCCAGCTCATCTGTTCCTTTGCCCAGTCCAGTCTCTTCTTGTGAGCATCAGTTAGTCTTGGTGTACTCTTTCGCTTCTTGTACTCCAAGCGCTTGGTATAATTTACAATATTTCCAATACTTGATTTCGATACTTCAATTATTGGATTCTTTGTCAGTTTCCTGTATGATGTTTTATTCTCGTGGTTTCAGTTTTTTTGGACATCCTGAGCGCCTTCTGGTCCCATATTTTTTCCCTGAGCAGTGTACTGCTGCACAAGTGTTTGAGAAAGCTTTATGTCACTTGCAATCTCCTGCGTAGATAATCCCTGTTTATGCAAAGCTTCAATTTCTCCCTTTTCAAAGTTAGTTAATGATGCACGCCTTCCCATTGTAATTTGTACTCTGTATTTGAATGTCAAATTGCGCCCTGATGTGTTCTACAGCAAGTAAGATAACTATCGAAAAATATACGTTTCATTGCCAACACAAAACAAGAAAAAACGATAAGATTACGATTGCCAGGTGGGATATACATTTCTTGATGAATGGGTCACTACGTCACTAATTTAACCGTTCAAATTATAAATTATCAGTCACAAATAACTCTAATAGTGATGATTTAACAATTCCTCGAGCAAATTGGCAAGTTTCATGTAAAGAATTCACAATGGCGCATTTTGAGTTTTTAATTAATGGATACGTGGCGACAAAACTTTTGAAAAATGTTTTTGAAATGAATTGTCTTACGTACAGCATTTTTAAACATTTGTTAAAAATGATTGTAAACACATATAGGACTCATTTCTAAGGCTACGTCTAGAAAGTAATCGCGAGGCGAATATTCGCCACCGCTCGCGCCTACTTGAACCCCAACCCGTCTCAAAAGTCACCACGAAGTGCGCATGGTAGACAGAAAGTCGTCTCAAAAGTTCCTTCTACTCCTCCCTGAGTAACCACTCGACACCCTGGTCCATGGTTTGTTAATTGAAATCTTCAATTAACAAACCATGCCCTGGTCATTCGCGGATTGCGGCGCTTACTCTTCGACGCTAGTAAAAATCATGGTTGCCGATCTCTCGATAGAAAATTTTCAAGTCGCCACAATGAGAATTTTTCAGTCCCCGTTATGCGAAAGGATTTTTTACGGATGAATTAGAAGCAACATCATAAAAGTTCATTTCAATAAAGAAAGTATAGAAAATAAGTAAGAAGAGAAAAATGAAGCATTTTTACCACTCTTATTTTGAAAATGAAAGTTTAAGCTATTTCACTTAGAAAAAACAAACTTATTGGCAAAACAAATTCTGACGTCACAAACTTCTCCATGCAGAGAAAATACTGTATTCTCACAATACTGAGGTGCAATTCTGGGCATAGTGCCATAACATCCTCGAAATGTCAGTCCTATTTTATTTATCACTCCAATACAATGGCTATGACATTCCTCTCGATCATAATTTTTAATATATTTGCGTTATAAACAAATAAAAATGCGAGGAATGTGTATGCCAGCTGCGGCCGAGCCATATCTTCATCTGAAGATTCAGATGAATCTGATGTTAATAATGAAATACAACAGCAGCTGCTGTTACTGCTTTCGCATTCTTCTTCCAGTGATAATGCAATTATATTTAATAAAATGTAAACACACTTCAACCATTAAAATATTCAAAATAAAATTAATCAGAAAAGAGAGTTTTATTTAAAAAAAAAATATTAAAGATAAAATTTAGAAGTTTGAATTTAAACTAATATTCTTTTTATAATTAAAAAAAAATTAAATTAAGTCCTAACTATAACATTTAAAACAGTTGATTCTCAACCAAGTTAATGTGCAGTTTTAAATGTTATATTTAGGCCTCAATTTGAAAATTTTTTTAAAATTATAAAAAAAAAATTAGTTTAGATTCAAAACTCTAAATTTATCAGTAGTATTTTTTAAATAAATCTGTCTTTTCTGATTACTTTTATTTTGTATCTTTTAATGGTTGAAGTGTGTTTACATTTTAATATTAATATCTTTTTGTTTCAACGTATTATCTCAAATACCGTAAATTGGGGTTACTTGAACCCAAATAACAAGCATTTTTAAACAATTCTTCCTATTGATAGACTTAATAACACTAATTCTGTCGTTAACTTAATTTATATTAAATTTGTGACATTTTCTTTTAACTTATATGTTTATTGACTCAATATTTTAACTTAGTATATATGTAATAAATTATGGAAATTTGGGTTCAAGTAAACCCTGGCTGGGGTAACTTGAACCCACGCTACATTTGCAATGGATTAAGCGATTATAATGGACAGTGGGTTCATGTTCGACCTACGTTTTGGAGATGAAAAATTTTAGTTGAAAAATTTTTTATTTTTAATCATTTATCTTGAAAATAACATCATAAATTCGGTAAATTTGAATGAATTGCATTTAATCTTTATTTGCTAACAAATAGCTCAGCTTTCACAGATCATTGACACATTTCATGACATGTTTTCATTAATTTGCAATTGAATCTATCAGCAGACCAATACATTCAAAACTGCAGACTCGGAAGGTCTTTGAAACTTTTTTTTTGATTTGGGTCCAAGTAGACCACCAGGGTTCAAGTAACCCCAATTTACGGTAATTCAAGTAGTTTTTTTTTTCCTCGATTCTCTTTTCTGAAGTTTTCTTTTTTCCTCGCGTCTCTTTTCAATAATAAGTTGTTGTTATTAGCTGAAGTGAAGCAATAGCGACTTGTGACTGTTCAGCGGTGTTGAACCCCAGCGTCTCGAAAGTCACTTGCGAGCAGACGCGACCGCGTGTGATCATACCACGTAACATGGCAATCGGGCGGTCGTTACGCAGTTACTTTCTAGACGCAGCCTAAAATCATACTTAAATTATTCTGCGTTTGTTTACTAATTATGCAAATTTAGGGTGAATTTATTTTTGGGACACACTGTATTTTATTAATAAATAAATATTGTAATAATTTACAGTTCCCGCAGATAATTACATTCCTTAAGTGCCAATCATGCTGTTGAAAATGGAGGCATAGCCTTCGAGATATACACTCACTCATCAAAAGTCATGGCACACCCCTCCAATGAGGTTCCCTGTCCGTGAAGGGACAGAACCCGTTGCTTCCATTCTCGGAATGCAGGTGCACAGGACTCCTTGATATCACACAGTCATTGTAAGCAGAACTAGCTGCAGAAATGGCAGCACGCCGAGAGCTATCCGCATTTGAACGGGGGATGATTGTTGGTGCCAAACGGATAAGTGCCTCAATATCAGATGCAGCCAATACCCTGCAATTTTCCCGCACAACCGTTGCAAGAGTCTATCAAGAATACACCCAACGAGGGGTTACAACCCATGTTGGACAGCGGACAGGCTGCCCACGCCTCATTGATACCAAAGAGCGACAGCGGGCCAAATCACCATGCGGTACGACCAGGGACGTCCCACAGCAGTGTCCGTGACGACAATTCGGAGAACCTTGGCAGCTGCAGGCTTTGGGAACAGGAGGCCACGACGGGTGCCACTCTTGACAGCTGCACATCGTCGGCAGCGCTTAGCCTAGGCCAACCAACATCGACATTGGATCGCTGAGGACTGGCGAAGGGTTGCCTGGTCCGACGAGTCACGGTTTCAGCTGTATCGGGCCGATGGTTGTGTCCGTGTCTGGCGCAGGCCATTGTCAGGTGGGGACCACTCAGGCAGGTGGAGGCTCCATACAGGTCTGGGGCGTTTTCTCGTGGCATGCAGTAGGTCCATTGGTGCATCTAACATCCACTCTGCATGCTACTTCCTACGTCGATCTGCTTACGGACCACCTGCACCCATTCATGAACTGTTTTTACCCCGCGGGCGACGGCATCTTCCAGCAAGATAACGCGCCTCCACACATGTCCATTGTGTCACGGCAGTCGCTGGAGGAATATGCTATCGACTTCACGACAATGATTTGGCCTCCACGTTTCCCAGATTGCAATCCCATTGAACATTTGTAGGAAGTCATCGAACAATCTGTCAGGTCGTTACCAACACAACTGGTAAATGCAGCATCATTATGGAGTGCAGTGGAGGCGGCATGGTTTGCAGTGCCTGAGGATGTGTCCGGGGACTGGTAGACTCTCTTCCACGACGGGTCGCCGCCGTTATCCGGGCCAGAGGGGGCCCAACACGTTATTAGGCAGGTGTGCCATGACTTTTGATGAGTGAGTGTATATCAGGCGTTTCATATCTCGAATGAGTTTTCCTTTCTTTACAAGTAATTCCACGCCACCGTTTCTTCTTATAATTATAGGATGAATTTTTTAAAGTCTTATATAAGCTTTATTATTTTTTTTGGTATTGTTTTCTGACATCTATTAAAGAAAGTGAAATCTGGTTTAGCAAGTGGAGGTGGAGTGTTGACAAGCGCAAGAAAATGCTTATCGCCATGAAGAGAAATAAAAATCTTGATTTTCTAAATTTATATGATAAATGCAGGGTAGTTACAAAATAAGTTCGCCTATTCAAAGACCTCTAGAGCTCAATCTAATGAATCGATGGCGATGCAAATTGAAATACAGGCTATTCAGACCACGGGAGAGAGAATTCCGGAAAGAAAAAAAATTACTACAAATTTTCACAGTGAAAATGTGGCGCTGTGGAATGAAATATGGAGATTTTAAAACTAGTTTTATTGTTTTAAACAAGCAGGCAAGGTTTTTGTTTGATTACAGCATAGGTTAATTTTCAATATCAGCCTTATTAGCAGAAAGTTTATTCAAATGAAAAAGTCAACATACCAGAATGGAATGGATTGATCCGTTTATTACATTATATTTAGTGAAAAGCTTTCTGAAAATATCATGATTTTAAGCAAAGAAGAACGCGCACTGTTGGTAAAGTTGTTTTGCCAGAAAGATAGCAGCAGTCCAGCTGCATTGCGAGCATATCATCGCCTAAAAGGACTGCGAAAAGGGTCCATGTCAGTTACTGGGTTCCGAAAAATGATAAAGAAATTTGAATCGACTGGCGATTTGCCTGTCGCACCAGGAAGAGGACGGCGCAAGATAGCAGACGAAGTTGTTGAGGACCTGGCTGTTGCATAGTGGACAGAGTTTCCTCTTTTCAACATTCTGCAACGAGTGCTCGAGCAACAACTCGCGAATTGTCCATCTCATGGTCCACGGTGCCAAAAGTCTTGCGGTCCATTCTGCATTGGTACCCATACAAAATTCATCTGGGACAACAGCTAAAACCTCTCAACGCGCTGACTTTGCTGATCGCTTTCTGGCGAGGATGATTGTTGATGACTTGTGGTCGTGGCACATTCTATGGTCAGACGAAGCACATTTCTCCCTAGAAGGAACAGTGAACATGCAGAACTGCTGCATATGGGGTGCCTCGCTCCCGCATTTCTTGCATAAAAAGCCATTGCATTCTGAGTACCCGACTGTATTGTGTGGATTCACAGCTATGGGGATGCTGGCTAATTTTATTCTAGGCCATTTTTTTCTTTGAGGAAGGGATACAACGATGTCCTGTAAGATGTTCTGTGACAAGTGCATGGTATTGTGAACTTCTTGCACAGAATGTGATTCCTGCCTTGCGAGAACGACGATGCTAGGAAACCATTCTTCATGCAAAATGGAGCACCACCTCATATTGGTCGACAAGTGAAGGAACTGCTTCGTGCAACTTCGGAGATGATCGTGTGATCTCTAGATGTTTTCAGATGCGTGGGTTCCACGTTTTCCGGATTTGAACCCGTACGATTTTTGGCTCTGGGGATATTTGAAAGATCGGGTCTATCAACAAAGTGTACGGACTGTGCCTGAGCTGAAAGACAGCATGCGATGACATGTCTCAGATATTCCCCGGGAAACGTTTCATGCAAGAATTGATCATGCTGTGCTGTACTTCCAACATGTCATTGAGGTAGGGGGCAGACATATTGAACCTATGCTGTGATCAAACAAAAATCATATCTGCTTGTTTAAAACAAGCTAGTTTTAAAATTTCCATTTGTCATTCTACAGTGCCACATTTTCACCTGGAGGTGAAAATTTGCCCTAATTTTTTTCTTTCCTGTATTTTCTCCCCCATGATCTGAATAGCCTACATTTCAATTTGCATCACAATCGGTTCATTAGATTGGGTTCTAGAATAGTGTGACCAGATTTTTTTTTCATGCAACTGGGGACGAGGGGGGGAGGGGATTGGAAGTCTCACGACATTAAGTCTAGAAGGCTCTGAGTAGGCAAACTTATTTTTAACCATCCTGTACTTGGTTTGCATTGATAATTCTGGATGTCCTGAAATCGGGCTAACTGTGCTTATAGTTGTAGCTTATGCGATGAATCTGATCTGATCTGATCTGGACTCTCCTTCGAGGGAGTTTTGCGCCATTCCTATATCTTAACGACTGCTGTATGACGGTCGCAGCAGCCGGGACCGACGGCTTGACGTGCCCTCCGAAGCACGGAGGGAGATGAAAGTTTCCAGGTGGTCACGCAACCTGTGATTAGCCGCGCCCAAGGTTGCTTAACTCCACCATTGCATTGAGCAAGGCGAGACAACTTAAAGCACTCGATAATACCGAGTGGTATTATCGAGTGCTTTAAGACAACTGGGCTGCGGCTGCCCCTTATGCGATGAATAATCCTAAAGAACTAAGTTCAGCTTAATTGCTCTGCCAGGCCGAAATATTGCCCTTAATCCCGATAGGAAACAACTGGTATACAAGATTCACAATGGTAAGCCCGCCTGGGTTACAATTTACAAGAAAGGTTAAAAGAGCTCCAAAGAGCCCCGTCTCGAAGGTCAAGAATTATCCTTATCCTTAAACTATCAAATAAACTGATGAAATTAACTCAAACAGAAAATTGAGTTGCTTGGTGGCTTCAATGAAGTCCATTTGGATATCTTATAACAGCAAAGTAGTTCATATCCGCGGTAGTTCAGTTGGTAAGAGCGGTGTCAGGGAAGGCATGGTTCTTGGTTCGAATCTAGGTCGCGAAATATTTCCTTCCCTTTTTAATTTGTCATTTCGATATGCTTGAAGATGTTTCTTCAGTTTATCTATTATCTTATGTTGAAGGCTTTCCATCTTGTTCAATATATTTATCCTTCTGTATGTGTTCAAGAAGGATGAGATTATTTTTTAAGTTCCGCTCGAATATCAATACACTACATTGTTCGAGTGTCGATTGTAATTTGTTTATCTCTGTAAGGTGCTAAAGAAATTACAATAACCATGCAATATTTTGGAATTGAACAATGTAAAGTTTTTAGGAATGTTTATTATCTAAATTTTGAAATTTATATTAAAATTAAATTTTAAAATTTAGATAGATATTATTCGCGTTAGTATTAATTGTTGAGATTCAAATTAAGATTTTAGAAAGATATTGGCTTATAATGTTAGATTGAAATTAAATAAAGTATATTATTTAAATTATTTTTTTTTGCACGAGTAAAGAATTGCTTGTAGAGTGCCAACTTGGTTTTTGTCAGCAAGGGGAGAAAAGAGATTTGATTTGCATCTCATTGTCTTAGTCATTTGTCTTGTGTTCAGGACATCGGAGAGATTCGTCAAGGACCCAGGGATATTGCCAAAGATGATCGGATTCTAGAACAGGCTGTAGGCGGGAAGAGAGCAAAGGAGGCACAAAGGAACCTTGGTAACTTAGCCAGATACCAACTAATTATCACGTGGGTGATGAATTTCAGACAGTATGGAAGCACTAGAGTGGTGTCTCCAACCCTTGATTGACAAGGATTCGCCTTTCTTTTGATGGATGACCAATGTTTTTAGAATTTTGATTGGCTGTTGGGTTCAAAGCTGTTTTAGCTAGAAATTCTGAGATAGAAAAAAATCAGTAGTGGTTATCACTTGATAGTTACCAGGTGTAGGCACCCTGCTCCATATATCTTTAGTTTAAATTCGGCCTTCGTTTGATGTATCCTGGATCATCCTTCGAGAAATTTGAAATTTATAGGTTTAGTGAAATTTTGTTTCATCAGTTCCATATCCCATAAATTACCAGTTTTCTATTCGCCTAATCGCGGCCGAGCACCCAGAATCTACGTCTTTCCGCCGAGAAGATAAGGAACGATCCACCGAGCCATCATCTTAGAACGAGCCATCGTCGAGGACGTCCAGAGAGACCCCGATCCCCGCCAGACCATAATGGGTAGACCAAGAGAAAATACGGTAGAGCTGAATCCTTATTCCAGTCTGAGTAGTCAAATCTATATTTCATTTGTTATATTTCTTATCTTTTATTGTGAGTGGAACATTTAAGTAACACAAAACCTTGGAAGATAGTGTTAAGTATTAATTTTGGGTAAATTAAAAACCTGTTCATAAAAGAACTCTAGTCATTTACTCACATTAGATCATTAGTACACTTAGTTATACGCTACTTAAGTTCGATAGCTCAAAGTTTCAGATATACAGGGTGAATACAAAAAGTCTGAACCCCCCTTTTATTTTTTGAACTGAAGCAGATATGTCAAAAAACCCAATTGCAAACTTGTTCAGCATAAAAAAAAAACAAAAAAAAAATCATCCAAATCGGACCAACCAATCACCCACAATCACGTGGTGAACTGTTTGTAGCTTACAAACAGTCACACTGCACAAGGAAAACTGAATGTTGATATTTCCACCATGTAAAGCATGAAAATCAAAAAATTAAAATAAATTACCATACTCGCATTCACTTTCATGCGGAAAAGCAAATAAAAGGCATGTTTCAGCACACAGAAGACAGAACAATCCCAGGATGGCAAGCTACACTGTTCCGGAAATGGTCAACGCAGGGTAACTCTGCAACGTGATTGTGGATGATTGGTTGGTCCGATTTGGATGATTTTTTTTGTTTTGTTTGTTTTTTATGCTGAACAAGTTTACAGTTGGGTTTTTTTTCTCTATCCCTTACGGTTTTTGAGATAAATTTTGAATGTGTTCTAATTTGCATATTTGGGATGATGAAAAGTGCACCATGGGATAGGCCACCCACAACTTCCTATTCATTGGATTCATCAAAATTGACATATCTGCTTCGGTTCAAAAACTAAAAGGGGGGTTCAGACTTTTGTATTCACCCTGTATTTTTATAACCAATAAGTTACACTGTGACTTATTATTAGCATCACTCGCTTATTTAACTATTGCTATACAACTTTTATTAAAACCCAACATTATTGAAATTCGATTTAATTTTTACAAAACAGTTTACTATATGATTACCATTTTTCTAAATTTGACTGATCATCATCTCGTTGTTTTTATATGTCCCGAGTTAGAATTTTTTTTTAATATTCAGTGTAATCCAATGCGTCCATCCAGGGCCTATATGGCCAGAGGCCGGCGAGTTGGATGAACCTGGATTAACGGCTGCTGTATGATGG
>JAHWFO010062055.1:7584-19228 GCA_023313115.1 Rhysida immarginata | reverse complement strand
TTCACTGTTCCGACGCATCATGGTGACTGAACGGGAAGAGAACAAAACTTTAGAACTACGCCTGTGCAATGAGACTACTCCTGTCCTGCTGCAGCTGCTACAGCCTGAATTGCGCACATTTCAAAAAAAGAAGTTACATTGCTCCACCCTGTATTACATGCACCAGGTGCCTTTGAACCAATTTTAACTATCAAGAATTTTGCGTTATATTAGTTTATAACACATCATTCCAAGGTGTTTTTATTTTATTACATGCAATATTTTAGCATTGAATGCTCCAATTAACCATAATTGGTTCCACTAAACCAAGTGCCATTAAAACAATTTCAACTATCATTAATTTTACGTTATATTCATTTATGACACGTCATTCCAAGTTGTTTGATATATAACATGTCATATCTTAGCATTGAAAGTTTCAGTGGACCATATGATACCATTAAACCACGTACCATTGAACCAATTTGGAATATCATTACTTTACGTTATAATAATTCTGACAAATCATTCCAAGTTGTTTGATATATTACTTGCCATTTCTTAACATTGAAAGTTCCAATGAACCATTATGGTTCCACTATCCATATATCGACTATCAATAATCTGACTTTATATTCATTCATGACAGTCATTCCAAGTCGTTTGATATAAAACATGCCATATCATAGCATTTAAAGTTCCGGTGAACCACAATGGTACCATTAAAGCAGGTGCCTTCGAACCAATTCGACTAACATTAATTTTACGTTGTAGTCATTCATTATACACCATTCCACGTTGTTTCATATATAACTTTCCATATCTCAGCATTGCATGTCCCAATAAACCATAATAGATCCACTGAACCTGGTGCCTTTAAAACAATTTCAACTATCATTAATTTTACATTGTATTCATTTATGACACGGTCATTCCAAGTTGTTTGATATATAATATGTCATATCTTAGCATTGAAACTTCCAATGAACCATAATGATACCATTAAACCACGTAGCATTGAACCAATTTGGATTACCATTACGATATATAAATTCATGACGCCTCATTCGAAGTGTTTTGATATGTTAAAAGCCACATATTAGCATAGAAAGTTTCAGTGAACCACAATGGTTCCACTAAATCCCAGGTGTTTTGATCCAGTTTAGAATATCAAGAATTTTAATTTATATTCATTCATGACGCGTCATTCCAAGTTGTTTGATATACAGGTTGTCAAAAAGTATGCTAACATGGCAGATATCTCGGAAATTAAGCATTGTACGAAAAAATGTCCATAATCAATAGTGAGTTATTTCGTGGGGGAAATTCATCAGTTGGTGGGGGGGTACTATGAAATCTTAAATAGTAACCCCTATTTTTAGACTTATATTCAGATTGTACACAGTTTTCAAGAAATCTTTTATTCTTGGTCTTTTTTCAATTGATCCAACCGTTTAGGAGACCGATACCGAACTTTAAAGCGCTATAACTTTTTAACGGAGCCACAGATCGAAAAACGCGACTAGACTTTTTTGCTCAGTTTCATCCTCTACACATCCTTAAATTTGTGAAACGTCGTCCATTTACACCCTGAGAAGAACGTCCATAGAGGCCCTGAAAGTGAAGAACTTTTCAAGTTTTGAACCCAATTTTATCGATGAAGGCAAAGAGATAGGGAGTGTGTCTTACAAACATTCCTATTCTAATTTTTCATGTGTTTCAGAATCCGAAGTCAGAATTTCAAAAATACAATATTTTTCAATAAATACTCACAGACTCTGCCTCCATAGGACTGATGTCTCCAAGACTTTGCTTGTGTACTAAAAATTTTGAATTTCTGAAATTTGATTTCGGATTCTTAAAGACCTTCAAAAAGTAGAATAGGTATGTCTTCAAGAACCACTCTCTATCTCTTTGTCTTCATTGATAAAATTGGGTTCAAAACTTTAAAAGTTCCAATACGCAGAAAGATTACACGCAGTAGGAAAGTTCGGACCAAAGATCGATAACTTTTTTGTTACTAAAGAGTGTTAAAATTTTGCACAAACATAAAATAGTATATGACGCTTCTGATGAATTGCTTTTTATTAGAATTTTTCGTAATACAAAATTTTTATAAAATAAATAAAAATCTACGCACTGGGTACTGCTCCAACCAGCCCTAAGGACATGTAAATAGCGTTAATGCTTCTATGTCCACAGTGGCGCAATTGGTTGGCGCGTCTGCACGGTGAGCAGGTTCCTGGTTCGAACCCAGGCTGTGGAATTTTCTTTCCTATTTTCATCAATAATAAGTGTTCTAATTCACTCCCTCTGGCATGAATGTGTTCTAATTCACAACGTCGCCGCATGGACTGATGTAAAAAGTTCAAAAGTTCCTGGTTCTTCGCGAATCTGGTCCGCAGCTATGGCGATTCCGGCTACCAGCTCTTCATCGGATCCCACTGGTGTCTCGTATCTTTAAGTGTCTCTACAGATTCTAAACAAATGTTTCCTGCAGGTAGGATTTCAGCTGTTTTATCTCAAAAACAAAGCCCTAGAGAAAAAAATGAAAGAGGTAAATGTTGCTTATATTTATCCCTCTATCACCTAGAAGCCGAGTGAAATATATCTGCCGAATTTCAAGTTTGTAGGCTTCATAGTTCTGGAGATTTCGTAATCAATGAATGAATGAATGAATGTATACATTTTTGGTCTTTCTTTTATATAATAGTATTCTCCCCCTGCAAAAATCCTCGTCGTCCTCGGCCGTGATCGAAGCCACATATACGGGCATCAGAGCAACCCCATCTAGACAGAAGGCCTGATAACGGAAACGTCATACACTGTTACATCATCATTAGTCGACCATTGTTTATCCTATTTCTACCAATAATAAGCCCTAAATTTGGTCGACTAATGATGATGCAACAATGTATGACGTTTCCGTTATCAGGCCTTCTGTCTAGTGGTGTTGATCAGAGGAGAACACACAACCACTGAGCCATCGAGGCCAATAAGGAAAAGTAAAGTTGTCTGCTAGACAGAGAGTAATACCCACGCAAATGGCCAGAGAGCGCCAGTGAAAAAAAAAATCACGCTTTAAACAATAGAGTTTCCCATCCAGTATTTCTTAATCCATGACCACAGCCAAAGTAATTTTTTATGGCCTATTGTTGCAGAAACTTTACTCTGCATTATAGGACATGACATACATTGGGCGCGGTCAAAAATGCAAATACCGAGTTGGGTTGTTGAAGCAATGATTATTGCTCGATTGTTAACGTATTGTTGACTGTCGTAGCAACAATGGCTTTCTTCACTAACTCAACTCGGTGTTAGCATTTTTGACCTCGCCCATTGTTGGTCCGCGCATATCGTAGGCTCATGTCAGACAGACAGAAAAAGCAAAAAATTATTTTTACCCTTTCCCCTTTGGGCCAACCTAACACACGGCACATGTAAACCTGACCCTGAACCTAACGAACATCTGGTTCAGGTATGAGCTCAAAAGGATAAGTGGTTCAAAAGTTTTGAGAACATTTACAGACGCACCCTGAATTTTTATATAGACCTTTCCATTGAAACCGCAACTGGAGTAACTGCGCAGAAGCAAGACAGCAAAAAACTTGCGTTTCCTCCTTTGAAATGCAAACAATACTACACATCCGGAGGAAAACGGAAGTTTTTTTCGTTAGTCCAGTTTCGGTTTCAAGGAAAAGATAAACAAATTCTGGCGCCATCTCTTGAGTAAACAAACAAACAAACATAAACCAAGATATATGATTTTTACCCCTTCCTTCCCTACTTTAGGGACATGTAAACCTTACTCTGGACCTAAGGAATATATGTTGCAAATATTAGCTCAATCGGATAAGTGGTTCAAAAGTTTTTAGAACATTTACAGACGCACCCTGAGCCTGAATTTTTATATGTAAAGATTTTGCTTGATCCGTCCGTCATGAAGCGACAATACATGATATGCGCAGACCAACAATATGCGGAGAACAACACTGTATATCTCATGCAAAGCAAAGTTTCTGCAACAATAGTCCATAATAAAAAAATTACTTGCGTTAAATTAAAATCAAATTTACAGATTCGACTGTTGTGGCACCACCTCCTAGACAGAAGGCCTGCGCACAGATACAACATACATTGTTACATCATCATCAAACGCCCAAATTTAGGTCTTATTATTGGTAGAAATGCGATTAGCAATAGCCGTTTTCGTGTGATGCAACAATATATGACGTTTCTGTGCGCAGGCCTTCTGTCTAGGTGATGTTGGTTGTGTTCCCGTCGTACGACGGGCTTTAATGCTAACAAAAGCAAAACCAATCAGAAAGACAGGCCCTGACGCGGAAAGTCAAGTGACCATAGAAGTCCGAATAAGAATGTAACATTCATTGTTTCCAACTTGGATTTTAACAATCTGTATATTTTCGTTTGTTGAAAACAATGAAAGTTGAATTGTTGTTCGGACTGCTATGGTCAGATGACTCTTCCGCGTCAGGGCCTTGTATTTCTCGTTGGCCTCGTAACAAAAGTAAATGACGCGACAAAAGAAAACAATTAAAAATCTCGTTTCTTTTTAACAATAAATCACCAATTATCTACTTCAATTCTACGTGTGCGAGATTCGAAATATAGCCCCATAATTGTTTGATGCGTGTAATAACAATTAGTAAACAGTGTGATTAACGATTCCTAATGATTAGGGTAATAGCGCCGTAAGAGCAAAAATTTCGGACAATCTCGGAAGTCGGACGTCTATATGCGAATCTAGCGGAGTATAGAAGTCGACAGCATCGATTGCTATGCTATGTTCGTAGTCCAAAATCATTTGAAGATCTTCGAAGAGTTGTTGGTGTATTGCAAGATACTTTCCAGGAGGCTTCAGAAGCTCTAAGGCTGCTAAAGAGCGATGAAGAATTGGATCGTTGCATGCGATGCGAGAAGAATTGCTTTCCAGATTAGACAACTCATACATCTATTTGCAGTCATTCTGGCATACTGTAATTCCCCAGGAACCTAAGCGAATGTGGAATAGTTGTGCAGACGCTTTGCCAGAAGACTATCAGCATCAATTCAACGCAGAAGCAACCAGTCTTCGAGTGCTGTATCTCACATTAAGATATTTGGACCAATATCTGATGAACAATGAACGCCGACTCAAGGATTATCCACGGAAGCCTCAATTGTATCAGTTCGCTGATCAAGAAGTTGAAGCGTTCCAGGATTCAGATCCACTGGTGTCGCTGGAGACTGCATAACTTCGGGCAAGGTTCCAAGAGTTGGTGGATCAAATATTGCTCATAAATGAATAACGGCTGATTGTGTACAATCACATATTAAATGCGGTATACAATGAGACGCCAGAAAGGGATGATCCTGGCGAAACCGGTAAATCATTTTTGCTGGTAAAAGTACTGGCGACTGTTCGATTGGAAGGCAAAACTGCCTTGGCAACGAGTGGAATTCAGCACGTTGGTCGGGAGAATGGCACATTCAATGTTCAAGCTATGCCTGGATCTAAATGTAACTTCAACTTGTAATACACCCATTCAATCGCAACATGCAGAATTGCTATGCAGATCCTGGACATGCGAGTTACTAAATACATTATTTTTCTTATAATCTATGGGTGTCAAATGTTGCTTTTTTGCCTCTGCTCCGTTGCGCCAGCCACAACACCTATATAATAAAAAAATACTTATACTTTTGCAATGCTACTTAAAAGCGTCAGTTACATGGCGTGTTCCACAACCTTGATATTGTGGGTTCGAATCCTTCAGAATACACTTTTTAAACAGAAATAACTTTGTTTACCGTCTTCGTTTGCCTTGACCAGCTCGGCGAAGACCGGAAGGTAATATTTTTATTATACAGGGTGTCCAAAAAGTCTGAAAACAAGGCAGATATCTCAAAGCTGCCAGGTAGGCCAGATATGATGCGTTTGGTTTATAGGTAACAGGGGGGTGGGGAATTCATTGCAGCACTCAAATTTGACTTTGACCCCAAATTTAAGGTAGGTTAAGTTAGGTTAGGTTAGATTAGTTTAGGTTACGTTAGGTTAGAAAGAGTAACTCAAGGTCAGCTCGGGCTGGCCAGGTTGGCTGAGATTTCTAACACATTTGAATTGCAGTGAAGCACACCGTTGGGAATTTTCTTTTCTTGAGTGACTCTTTCTCGCCCATTTTCTCAAACTCTTTCATGGGCAAGTGTGTGAATAAAAATTCTGTTCAGATTAATTTGGTGTTGCTCTACAGGAGAGCAATTGGAAATTTTTCTCTATCTTTAATAGTTTTCGAGTTAGCAAATGGATGACCTTAAATTTAGGGGTCAAAATCAAATATGAGTGCAGCAATGAATTACCCCCCCCCCTATTATCTATATAACACACTCCTCAGACCTCACCTACCTGGAAGCTTTGAGATATCTGCCATGTTACCAGACTTTTTGGACACCCGGTATATGTCAGTCTTCGCCGAGCTTAAACATTTACGTGACAAATTTGAAGGTCATAAGCATAAAACTTTTGTATGTAACACGTTTGGTATGAGCATTGTTCTTCGACTGCACAGAAATATGCTATCCTTGCGTTCCGTAAGGAAACATAAGCACATAGTGCAGAGGATCACGCCATGGGTAAATTGTAAGGTCGACGGACATTAGCTTGAACGTTTTGGGTATTAGACAATACAACAGCCAATTCCGAATAATCAGGTACAATACAAGCTACAATAGGCAGCGGGGATAACGCAGGCAATTCGTTTTAATACCAAGAATACCGTTACAAGCGACTGATCATTTTGTAGAGTTCAAACGTCGACAATTTCCGGTTCGTCCAGCTCATGCAATGACAATTTACATGTCCCAGGATCAATTTTTAAACAACATTGGCAAATACCTAGAGTAGATAGATACTGATATCCCGCCTTCGTTTTGCTCGGCGAAGACGGGCATCTCAGCTAATATTTCAATAAACAATTTAATTGATTGAATAAAAGTTATTATTACACTGAAACTTGAATAATTGCTGGTAGAGTTAACAGAAGTAATAATTTTTGGTAAAGTTAGTAGTAAACAATAAGTTGAAAATGTAGTTTGATTCTTCTAAGACGCCAAAAATTTTAACTGGTGACGTCGAAAACTAATAACCCGTTAGCCTCTTCTTCAAACCGGGAACAAGCTCCACATCCCACCACGAGGAGGCTGCGGGCTCCGTCCTAATCAAGATAGAGAAATCAGGAGTTACTCGTTAGTTTTGACGGATTTAACTCACAAGAACACTCGCGTAATTAATTCCTATCGTGGCACATATTTGACACCACATTTAAATCATCTGAGCACTTACTTTTTGTTTGTAGTATGTTGAGGTGTCGGACACTAGTCCTATTTAAATAACGGAGGGTCTTGGGGGGGGGGGGGATGGCATAACATCCCTTTAGTGAAAATCGCTGCTTCTCCTGCCTTCCATAGCGAAGTTCTACGGATGAGGGTTGCTATCACATATAAATTACAAGAGACAATGATAGAGTCAGGCGCCAGCTCGCGCGAAGCCGCCTGCGCTGCTTACAAGACGTCTGGTACTCCCACGTCGTCCTTCCCTTCGGCTGGACACGAAGGCTTCTCCCCGTTGATGCTCTCTGTACACTTCTCGTGAACGGCCTTGGCTCCGACCACCTTTCCACTCGCTACCACACCGCTTTCACTCTGTAGTTCCGTTCTTACAATTCTCACTTCACTCTTTCCAAAATTCTTTCTTTTCGCACACGACGTACTAAAGTTTCTTCGTATCGTATTATTATCTCCTCTTCTCCTCTGTAACCAGTCGGGGTTCTCTGTTATTCGGTCGACCATCCAAATTTCTCACTACTTCATTGGAAATTCCTTTCCTCCTATCTTTCTCCTGGAACTCTTTCGTGAGATGCCAATCGCATGCTTCGCTTTTTCCTCTCTCTCTCTTTCTAAAACTTCAACATCGTTCTACCCCACCGACCTTTTCTCGATCGTCCTCTTTCGAGTCCAAATTCTCTCTTTTTTCTTCCCTCTTTTTTCCTCGGCTCTCCACTTCTTTCCTCGGTTCTCCTGGAACCTTCCGTCTTCGCCTATTCTGCGCGAGGGTGTCTTCCCTGTAGCGCTCCTGTAATCTTCTTTTTCTCATTTCTCCCTTCTTACTTTTAGCATCACTTTTAATTTCTGACAAACGAATTACGCACGCAGCTCTTCCTTCGTACAAATCATTAGTGGGGCATGCATTTTTATTTCACCGTAGTGACAACTGAACTAATATAGTGTGATCCAAACTGTACTGTAATGACAGAAGAAGCGCAAGAAGATAGTGCGACCCGAGAAATTTAAAATATAAGGTGTGCCCCAATGAAAAGGAGACTACGGTATTATCTAACGAATATTTTAATTATAGAATATTTGACGTAAATTCAATGTGTAATTGCCTTTGATAAGAATGCACTGATCTCAGAGCGTAAAAAGCGAATGATGGCTTCAGAGGTGAAACTCCTGGGTTGCGTATGGATCCTTTTTCCACTGTGTTCTGCACTTCCTTGACGGAGGTGAACCGATTACCTGTGAGTGATTTTTAAAGGCCGAAAATATGGGAATAACATGGGGAAATATCAGGCCTGTACGGAGGGTGTTTGAGGACTTCCCATCAATATGTTTCCAGCAGGTGGAGGGTCTTCTTGGCCACAAGTGGCTTAGCGTTGTCCTGGAGCAGCATTATCCATTTCGAGAGCTTCTATTTACGCTTTCGATGGCCCGTTTCGGCTTCAGCAAAGTGTTGAAGTACCGTTCAGCATTTCACTCCGTTCTAGCCAGTCGAGGATTATGGGTCCTTCTTCGTCGAAATGGAAACCGAGCATCACTTTTCCGGCCTTCATGGCAGAGTGAGCTGTTTTGAGACGTGGGGAGCCAGGATGATGCTACATCTATCGACAAACATATTTACCAACTTCGATTAGATACATTGCGCTATAGTGAAAGTCTCCTTTTCATTTGGGCAAACCATATATAATTGAAGGGTTGAAAACCAGAATAACCAAGTGCCATTTTTAACAAGTGAGAAAATGTAGGCTAAAAATTTATTAGCAAGTATTCGAGTTCATGTTAGGCGAATAGTTTGAGTATCTCTACTTCATAGAATTCAAGCGATGAAGATCGACCATTTGAATAGAAACAAGTCGGGCAACCGAAATGCCCAGGACCGACAGGATTTTAAAGCATTCGAGAACGAAAAGGAAAGCATTTGATTTGTAAAAAAGCCTTTCGTTGTTAAGAATTAGATGAGGTTGCTAAGGAAGCCTCTGGTTGCTAAGCAAGGCGTACCTCTAAAGGAAATGCATAGTTCAAACGGAATAAAACTACCTGAACAGTTAAATGGAGAAAGTAGCAATTCTCTATAGATTAGAACATACAGTATAAGAATCCTTTATTTTGTAAGCATTCCTATTTAATGAAATGAGCGTTAATAGTTGAAGCGTTCTGTGAAATGGTCAATTCTTTCTTCATAAACTATTGCCAAAGCTTTTATACGTAAGCAAGTACCATTGAAGGAATGATTAGCTACTAGCTATTGTTAAAATTTGCCTAAGGCAAACTAACTATTGATAATATAAGGTATAAGTAATTACATGCCATATCTTAGCATTGAAAGTTTTCAATGGTTTCATAATGGTATCAATAAAACATGAATCATGGAACCAAATTTAATTATCATTAATTTTGCGTTATATTCATTCATGACACGTCATTCCAAGTCGTTTGATATATTACATGTCATATTTTAGCATTGACAGTTCCATGAACTATAATGGGTCCACTAAACCAGCTGTCTTTGAACAAATTTCGACTATCATTAATTTTACGTCATATTCATTCGTGACACATCATTCTAAGTCGTTTTATATATATATTACATGACATATTTCAGCTTTGAAAGTTCCAATGAACCATAATGGGTCCACTAAACAAGCTGCCTTGGTACCAGTTTCGACTATCATTAATTTTACGTTATATTCATTCATGTCACCTCATTCCAAGTTGTTTGGTATATTGCATGCAGTATCTTAGCATTGTAAGTTTAAAATGAACCATAATGGTTCCATTAAACTAGGTGCATTTGAGCCAATTTCGAAAATAATTAATTTTATGTTATATTCATTCATGAGACATCATTCCAAGTTGTTTGATATATTACATGCCAAATCTGAGCTTTGAAAGTTTGCACTGAACCATAATGGTTCCATGAAACCGCAGACCATTAAACCTATTTCGACTATCATTAATTTTACGGTAATATTCAACCATGACATGTTGTTTCAAGCTGTTTGATATAATACATGCCATATCTTAGCATTGAAAGTTTCCTGTGGACCATAATGGTACCACTAAACCACATACCCTTGAACCAGTTCTGACCGATATTGACCATCTAGGAAGACCATCACGTGTTTTCTCCTAATTCACAAGGCTTTTCTCTGCTTTAGCTATGGAATGCCAAAGAGATAACAGCATTTGGCAATGCACAGGCCATTTATACATGGAATTGTATAGTGAAAAACTTGTCCCCTATATTGTTTGTGACCTTTTGAACTGGAAGAATTTCACCGATATTTTCCACCAACGAATTCAGTCTTCCGATTTCCCTAAGTTGTCGAATGGCGAAAACGGAAGTCGAAAATTCGGAAGCATTCGAAAGCTAGAGCACCAACAAGACGGACGGACAGACGGACAGACGGACGGACGCACGCACATTGTGAAAACATAAGTACCTATCGGTCCTAATAAATAGGTGCAGCTGCTGCCCATGGTTTCCTTAGCTGGTTTCCATTGTAGATGGTTGGTTGGTTGGTTTATTAGAATTTTTGGCGTCGACTACTAAGGTTATTTTTTGCCTATTACACGAGTTATACCTGTAAGCAATCCGGAACAAACACAAACATCCATGCCGACGGCGGGATTCGAACTCACGACCAGATGGACTCGAGAATTAGAAAACCTACGCCCTAGCCTCTCGGCCACCTGGCCGGCTTGTAGATGGAGATGGCCCACTTTGTTCTCTACCCTTGAATTAGAGTGCGGATAAGTTTAACTCACCCTCGTGTATACCGCATTTACCGTAAATATGAGGTTTTTGTCCAAGTTAAAGGGCTAAGAAAAAAGGGGGTCATCTTAAACTCCCAACTTACACATATACGCAGACTTTTGCAAGTAAATACTAATATTCTCCACATCGGCTGTAGTGGCGCTGCCATTTACTGTCGTTTTCGTTCATAACAAGATCACACGAGATTTTACGATAGCTTTTACGATAGATTTTAATTTTTATTAATTAAGTTATTTTTCCTTCCAAATGTTAATTAAAACATTTTTTCACAAAACTTTATCTCAAAAAGTGGGTCGTCTTCTAATCGAGTCGTCTTATAGTCAGGTAAATACGGTACACAGCAAAATATTTCTTCTACCTCCATATCAATATTTTTTCTCCTATCTTCTGCAAGTCTACGAAATCAGATACGTTCCGTGCGACAGAGGTTAAGAATATAGTGATTTATGATGAAATTTGTTTTATCAGTAACCCTAAGAGAGATTGGAGATTGTATGGAGTAGAATGAAAGAGAGAGAGAGAGAGAGAGAGAGAGAGAGAGAGAGAGAGAGAGAG
>JAHWFO010062052.1:0-12012 GCA_023313115.1 Rhysida immarginata | reverse complement strand
TATTCAACTAAAAAGTACTTGACCACTAAAACTTGTGATTTTTTTGTATTCATAAATTTTTCAAAAATTGGAAAAAAAACACAAAAAAGGTGGACATTCAGCTTTGTCCGAATTATAAATTTAATCTACAAAACAAAGTGATTCCACTCATTTAGTACTTTGTGGGATCTCCATTATTTCTGATAACTTCAAAATTCTGTTTGGCATTGCATCAAGAAGGAAATGAAAGTATTCAACTGTAATTATTCTGAAGGATTCTGAAATTATTTCTCAATCATTCATAATTCACAGAAATTCATTCTTGAATAGTTTGAAACCACCTGTATTCTTTCTAAGTCTGGCGTGCAAGCTGTCTCCAGAAGGGGATTGAGGTCTGGGGAACATGCTGGCCAGGCTAAAACGTTATATGATTTTCATAAAATCATGTTTTCATTAAGTTTAAAATGTGGCAGGGAGCATTGTTGGAATTCATTTTTTTCCACCAAGGATCTCAGCATTAGCTCCAATTTTTTGATTTAGAAGCTCAAAAAATTGATCCGACTATCAATCATTACCAGATCACTTTTACCCGTAGAGAAAAACGAGCTCCAAACCATAATTGAACCTCTTTCATTTGACGACTCAATTTGAATCTTCATTTCTTTTCATAAATCATGCCAGTAGGCATACCATCCACCAGTGCCGTCTAGATTAAATCTCTTTGCATCCGAAGAAAAATCATTCCATATCATTCGTGAGTCCAAGACATTTTTTTTCTTTAGCAAAGTTCATTCTTACGATATTATGAACTTGTTTCAAGGGGAGTTTCCTTCTAATCTTTACAAGTAGACATCTCTGTAGTACACGAGAAACAGTTGGTGAAAACGGTCCAGGTCAAGAACATCAACAACATCGACAGCAGAAAGATTTCACTCAGTTGCAAGGCGACAAACATAAGAATCAGTTTGGGAGTTCAGAATTTTCTTTCTACCAGATCGCTTTTTCACTTTTCCACCAAGTCCTCTTGCAAGATCTCTGACACACAATGAGATCTCTTTATGTGAGCTGCAATTTATCTTTAGGACATCTCGGACCATGCAGCATCCAAGATTTCTTCTTCCTTCAGTTCAGTCCCTCGTGACATTGTGAAAACACAAAACCAAGCAGTTACACACAGAGTCAAATAATCTGTTATTCCTAATTTTATTTTAAAATGCTTAAATTCATTTATGCATGTAAAGTGAACAGAAGCATTTTATTCAGGGTGAATTTATAATTTTGGCCAAGCTAAATGTACATCTTTTTTTTGTTTTTCTCCAATTTTTGGGAATTTTACGAATACAAAACAGACACAAACAAGGTTTAGTGTTCATTCGATAGTTGAATACATGTCCATCAAGTTTGTAAAGTAATTTCTTTTCTTTATTTCATTAAAGTTTTGTGCAAAATGTGAGTTTATAATTTTGTTAATGACTGTAAACATAAATAATTCTTGGAGGGGTAACTTCAAATAACCCCAGAAGTAATTTGAAATCTATTTCAGATATGAAAAGATGGTAATTTGAAGTCAGCTAAAGATTGTTTACTGTGACAAATTTACTTATTTTTTCCAGGTATGTTCAAAATTATAGAAGATTATGCTCTTATCATAACATCATTATGTAAATTACAAATTCTGCTGTGTTTTTAAAATAAAGAAAAACTATGAAAATTATCGAAACATTAAAACCTTGTGCAGTTAATAATTCCACTATTCGAGCACTTGATTACTTTGAAATATAAAATAAATAATCGTTTTAAAGATTCACTAATAGTTCTAAAAGGATTGCCATTGCCAATATCCCCCCCCCCCCCCCGCGCTTTTCATTAGGAAGCTAAAACCTTCCTGAAGGACCTGCCGGCAATGACATCGAATTAACGAGTTTTATTTCATTGACGATTATCATTATTTTTTTGGTTTCAATTTATTTTGTTTTTGCAAAAATAGCTATAACTTCCAAACAAATTTAAACAACAGTAATAGGCCATTAAACACAACGTTTGTTTTTGGTAGAGGACTCACCCCTTTCTTTGCGGTCACCGCAGTCCACTTCCCATTCGTAGCGGCAGAAGTGGGCGATGGCACCGAGGCCCCGGTCGAAGAGCAGACCATTAGGACAGGTCTCGAACGTCAGAGTCCCGTTGACGCATAAGTAGAACATGTCGCATGCGATGGCGTCCTCGTAGACCTGTACGCCCTCGGGCTCGGGACACGAGTTGATGGCCCAACATCCTTGGTGGAAACCGGCTAAAGGAGAAACGACAAGGGAAAAAATAATGAGAGAAAATGTTTCAAAGGTTAACTGGAGGAGGAGGAGACGACAGAAAAAGGTGGCTTTTATTATCTGCTCTGGTTTGTTTTTTTTAAAAAGATACTTTAATTAACGGCCTCTTAACTGCATTGACATAAAAAACCAACTGGTTTGACTGATAAGTTAACATGAAATTTCTATGGTTATTCCTTAAGGCATTTAAATGAAGTCCAGATTAATTTTTAATCAAGTTAGTATTCCAATAAAAATTATACTGAAGAAAGTGTTTTGGTTTGTAAAAAGGAAGAAATCCTAAAAATGACGATCCTATTGAGATATTTTTATTGAGATATTGGGAAGACACAACTATAACTAAGGCAAACATTTAAAAATATTCTAACATGCAAGGAAGCAACTCTCGATTTCTAGACCATCAAATAATCAACTCGCAAAATATGTATGGGAAATATTTATTTGCTGTGAGATCAACAGGAAGCCATAACAAACATATAAAATTAAAACTGTTATAGAGCAGATTTTGTAATAATTGGTTTTTTCGTACTAAAATATTTATAAAAATTGCAGAACTGTAGAACTCTCATATTGTAGAACTCTCATAGAGAATGTATTTACAGTAGACTCCTCTTTTTCAGTAACTCTATTCCAATTGTTATATTCATAAATAGTTCATTACAGCATTAATCAGATTTACATTCTAATCAGAGTGTTTCTAATTATTCTGAATATTCGTATATTCTGTTTTGTTTTATAATCTTATTGTTATTGGCATTTTTTTTCTAGCAGTTTATTTTGGTGTTTCTTGAAGGCTGTAATATATTATTATTATTATAGTAATAGTAAGGAATTAGAGCTGTTCAATTCTAATATTTCGTGCGCTTAAATTTAAAAGTACAAACATCATCAAATACATTTAAATAAAATAAATTTTTAAAACAAAATGTAAAATTATTAGTATACCTTTTAACCATGTCAATTTATGTTTTGAAAGTTGCAGTTTTACTTTTATATGCTTATATTGGTCTCATCATCAACAAAAAATAATAATAAAAAAAAAGAAACAGATCCAGGAAACGTGATACGGTAAACTATTTTTCAATGCCCACGCGTTCGATATTACATCATTATCACAGGCAAAATGGTTACTAGTTTAAAACTGTTTTGCCTGTGATAATGATGTAATATCGAAACGCGTCGGCATTAAAAAATAGTTTACCGTATCACTTTTCCTGGACCTGTTTCTTTATTTTTTAAATATTCAGTGATACTAAACAGTATGGACATCATGAAAAAAATAATGAAGTGAGCAACACCGTTATTTCTTTGTTATTCATTCTATTATAGTATTTTTATATAAATTATAAAGAAATAAAATGCAAACAAATTCTGATTTTAGGTTTGAGGAAGAACGTGGTTTTGAAACGTGTACAAATGTGATTTTGGCATTGTGTTTTTAAACATTGATTAAATTATACTTTCGTCAAATGTAGAGATTAAAGATTTTTTTAAACGCGGTTAATTTACTTAAAAGTGACATACTCACTCTCCCCGCAGTTCGATTCGAAAATAAAACAATGCTTTCAGTTCTTTTATTTATGAATAATTTTTAATACAATAACTTTGTATCGTGTTAAATAATTCTTTAAACTCTTTTATTTTATTTACAATTTAAACGAAATTAATTGTACTTTCTCCGTGAATTCTATTACAAAGAAAACTTTCTTTTTCTTAGTTCGTAATTTTAAAATTTTGTCATAAACTACATTATCTAAATTATATTTTCCCGAAAAATTTAACGTACCAAATTTAAATGATGTTTAATTAAAAGTTATTGATATCCATATTCATAAGTTAAAATCTGCACACAAAATGTAAGATCACCCTCCCCCCGTCCATTGGAAGGTCTTTGAATAATTTAATAACTTTCATGGGAAGAATACATTATTCGGATGTGATTCTTATCAAAGATTATTACGCCAAGGAAGTCTTGGGAGGGTGATAGTGATTCTCTTTGATCCGAAAGAAAGAACAAATGTAAATCGTTTGTCGTCTCTTCCCTTGAAAATAACATTCTTCAGCAAAAATTGTGGAATTATAAGATTTCGAAATAAGATAAAGAATTTTTCAAGATCATCCGAGGTCATGTGGCACACAGATGACCCATAATGATGTTTTTCAAGATCATTCCAAAATAAAATGGATGAAAATGGTTAAAGAAAAACAAATCTTGTGAAGAAAAATGCTCGCTTTTGTGGTCCAGTCCTCTTAAAGGACGAAGTTTCATTCCCCCTGAATCAAATGACTCCGGAGAATTGAGACCATGCCAATACCTTTAACCATCTCATTTGAATTTAGCTCGAACTTATTTGGCATATTAACAAATGTTATCAGTCAAATTTCAATTAATTTTCATCCACTCTAAAAAATTTAATAGTAGATTCAAGAATTAACCTTATTTCCTTTTCATGGTTAATTGAATGTTTCAGAAGCAATTTCAATCGAGAAATGGTGATTTTTATGAATATAATTCGGTCTGAAAAACTGATTAGCAAGTTGTTTATAACAACATTAAGCGATTTGACCAATGTGCAAATATCAATCCATGTGGATGTAATTAAAAATAAAGATTTGTTTTAATGAGAATTAAAATTGATAAATTCACAGCGGCCTTTTTAAAATAAACGTTTTAACTTAGGTTTAGTTCAGAGAATAAAGAGCAAATAAAAATCAATACTGAACAAAATAAGGAACTTGCAATAAAGAGAAAAGTACAAAAAAGATGAAAAAGCTCGTTGCTCATGTGCTTATTCTATCTAACATATTGACAAAAAATGAAAAAGGTTAAGGGAAGGAAAAATTGTGTGGTCAGTCTCCTTTTGTAAGAGGAATTTCTCTGAAAATAGCATAGAGGAGAAATTAGGCACCAATTTTATTTGAATTCCTGGAAATTCGTGATTGGGCCGCATGTCTTCAGGTAATTTCCCTATAAGTTCTATTGACTCACCTATGGCTAGGCCGATGCAAATGCACAAGACTCGCAGAGTATCCATGTGGAATTTTCCCTTTCAATCGCCTTCTATTCCAAGATAACTATTCTTCTGGTGGTGGTTCCTTAGTTGCCAATCTCTTCCTGTTTGGTCTCTCAACTTTTTTCTCTTCCGTTCTCCTTCCACCTGTTGCCGAGAGCGCCTGCGCTATTCCGCTCCACCAACTACAACAACTAGATAACAGAGAGCGGGACGCTTTTTTTTAAAAAAAAAGTCTTTCTTTTCTCTCTCGTTCTTTTTTTATATTTAAATTTGAGGCAATTTTTTTAATTTCTCATTTTCCTTCAGTTCCTTTATTTTCTCTCCTCCCCTTCCCTCCCTCTCCCCGTTTCGAGTCAATGGAGAAAGGGATCGGAGGGTGGAGCCAAAATAACCCTGACTCTCTTCCCCACCTGCGGCCACTGACGGCTCACCTGACCACTTCGACATGATCGCCTCGCCTCACTTACTTTTTCACAGACACACACACAAAATACTTGTGTCACTCGATCACTTGCGAACTGGAAGCTTAGGCATTTTTAATTGATAAAGGCAATAGTTTAAATAGTTACATGGTTTATTGAAGGTGCGGCTATTTGCCTTGTAACTCATATTATGTAATGCCTATAAATTTAGGTTCTCCAGTATTTTCATGAGAATACTGAGCAATTTTAATTCAATGATTTTTCACTTATACTAGTGCTTGATTTTAGTTTAAAAAACCTTTGCTTATAGCAGTTGTTTATTGAACTCGTCTTAAAATTAATTATTTTGAAAAGCAATTAGAATTGCTCAGTCGATTCAGTTTAACGCAATTAATCAAAAATAGGACAAGCTTGAATAGATTGGGCTTCTTCTTTCTAAAACCCATATTTGCACACTTACTGTAGGCATTAGCAATATAGCAAATGCAATTTTTATATCAGTTTTAATGACTTATGGAAACTTAATCACGTATACAATTGTCCATCTGGAATTGAATAATTACAAAGAACCATAATATTCATTTTGGCTCCAAAAAACCGCAGGCAAAAATATTTCGGCGGCTTTAACCACTTTATTTTTGAATATAAGAAGAGGGATTACTAATTTTGTATCACTTATGAACTTAACCTATTAGCATTCTCTTCAGGATACATGAAATCGTTGTTGTTTTTTGTTTCCTTATGCTTTACTGAAATGGTTTAGTTTAACTGAATTTAATTATGTCAGTGTCATTAATCTAATTAAAATAATATTATAGTGACTGTTCTATCAAGGATTAGTAAGATTAATGGTGGGAATAAAAACCTTTAGCTGTCATTGATAACCGGTTGGAAGGCGTTTGTTTTCCTATTCCCGGCTTCATTCAGCCAATAAGGTTTCGAATAATGGAAGTTGACGACGTTGGAATTCTATCCAGACTGACCCTGTGTCAAGACGACTCCATTATCTTGGAGGAAGTCTTCTCTCTTTATTCATGAGGATGCTCACCCAATTTCCGGTCTTTGACTTCGCCCGCCATCATTTTCCATCTCCATTATCAGTGGCAATATTGAAGAAATGCCCCCAGATGCTGCTAATGACAGTTTTGAGTTTAATGTTTCTTTAAGCAAATGGTCCGAATTTTTGTAGAAGCAACGCTCATTTGAATAACTCGGGCATTTGACTCCCGTTTTCTGGGGTATTTCTTTGGATTGGCTTAACCATCTCCCTCGCAGCAGTAATTACATGGAGATTTTGCAGTTAAATTTTGAACTTTTGTAATTAGGATTGAAGAATAGATTTAAATTTAATGGATTTTTTTATGTTTTCCTTTTTTTTCTTTTAAAGGATTTAGGAGGCAAGTTATTTAGCTGTGATCCTATGCTGCTCATTTAATTATGTGCGTACAGGCTTGAAAAGTTAAACGTGTTTTCTTATTTATTCATAAATTTCGATCACTTAAGTAGCATGAATTAAATTTAAGAAGCAAAGCTGTTTATCAAATTTCATTTACTTTCTTGTAGGTCTTCAGTGACTAAAAAATTGTTTTCATTTATGAAGCATATTTCAAAATTTTAGAAACATAAAATTATTAAAACTTTAAGTATCCGGTATTTTATCCCAAATATTAATAAATGGATTTATATTCATGAAAGCACTTTAAATTGATTATCTATTCCATCCGGTCTTTGCTTCAATTATTAAGAAAACTTAAAGTTACAAATACTATGTCTAATGTTCATTTTATTAAAGATTTAATAATTCATTTTTCAATTTGTATTTAATGAATAATATTTTAAAAAGTAGAAATGAAAAGCGAAAATATTTTCCTTATATTTTACCTGGTTTTACTTTTTTTTATTTATATATTTTTTATTCTTACCAGAACAACTTTAGAATTTTCCCCCCTTTAAGATGGGTAATGTTTTTTTTTTTCTATTTTCCTTATATTAAAATGAATTCTACCACTGTTTTACTTTTTTAATGAATTCCTTCGAGAAGAAAACCAGGGTAAAGCGTTCGCAAAATTTTTTTTGCTTCCTCAGCTCGAAAGTGTTGTAAACATCTACGCCAAAAGGAAAGTGGTGGAGATTCCCTGCGGGATAACGAACATCTTCGTTTTCTCCTCTGTCTGAACCAGTATTTTCCTTGTGAATGGTACTACCTGTTGATGAAAGTAACTTTTTTTATATTAAATATCATATTCTTGCGTGTACCTGAGTGTGTATCTTTCCCTTTGGATACGGTGGCAGAGCAGGTGTTAAGACGCGAAGGCGTTTCCCTTCTGGCTCACCGTGACCCATTAAACTAAACGACGATGAAAAAAATGTTTTTACCCCCATTCTCCCTCCCTTTGCGAGTCGATCAGACGGTGGCGGCGACAATGAGCACTAGCTCCTATTTCTATAATTATAGAAGTCAGGCGCTTTTGTTTTCCATATCAAAATCTGGATATTTTTAATCTCACTCCCCTCCTTATCAAAGACCGATTGCGTGAAATAAGTTAAACTCTGGAGATAGCCTCGTTTTCTTTAGAAATACGAGCGGCATCGTTACGAAAGCATCTGCCCTAGGCAAAAAATTTTAATTTCTTTCTGGTAATAGGTTATTTTTCTAAATAGAAAATGTGTTTGCTAAATAGAAAAGGTGTTCAAGCGAGAAACCAAGAAATAACCTAAAATGAAAGAGTTTTTCATTCACATTCATTGCTGTTAGGATTGCAAGTATATCATTTGGTAATTTCATATCCTGCACCAAAGAAGTGGTACTTCAATTTGTAAACTTAACAAAATCCAAACAAAACTCTGATGATATAGTATAATTAACATTTTATTAACACAATGTTTTAGGAGTGCATTTAAGTGAATTTCATACAGTAAATGCAAAACCTAAAATCTAAAGATTCTGATAGTTTACTACCATCAATAGTAACTAATGCGGCAGCAATTATAAATAGTAGTCTAATAAATATAAATAATAAAATGAAAGCTGAATTATCTCAAGCATTGCTTATAATTGAATAAAAGATTGAATTGTCATAAATACTATGATCTTATTTGGTATATTAACCCGGCATAATTTAGTATTTCTAAAAGTACCACTTTTTAAATTGGTTATAGTAGAAGCTTACCTTAGAATTTGAAATGAAATCTAGAGAGGTAATTTTGCCATGGCTTTTATCTGCTCAGATTAGCATCGTATATACTGAAGACTATGGAGAAAATACTAGGGTATCGCTTAGACACATCTGACTTATGAATTGAAATTTGATTTAGTGAATAGGTTATGTGACTTCGTTATGTGATACTAGGGTTCTAGGATAGAAGACTACGTTTTCGGGTTGGTTCTTCAATTGCTATTTGCATAAAAATGTATTCGAATAGACGAGAAGATCATATGCCGACTGTGACAAAAAATTGATGAATATGAGACTGTTTTTGGTAATTAAATACAGAGGTATAATTAACACTCAGAATATGGAGTGAAAAAATTCCTGAAGATCCATTTTCAATTGATGTTTTTGGTGTTTTTCTAAAAAAAAGTTTATTTTTACTATATTCTTCATTGTGTATGAAAAAATAAGAAGGAACTGTGGCGTGGAATTGCCGCATGTGGTAAGACATTTTTCCTTCATATGCAGTCTCTATTTTGTAAGTAAGTTTTGTTGTATAAATCCAAAAAATAATAATAATAATAATAATAATAATAATAATAATAATAATAAACAAGCTGCGGTTAAAAACTGTTTTATTAAATTTCATTTGCTTTTTAATAAATATAATTAAAAATTTGTTAATACTTTTTAATGAGTTAGGAGAATGTATAGGAAATAATGCTTCAGAGTTGAATACTGTATGTATTAATTCGACTTCAATTTCGTTAAGCTATTCCGTTTCAGTTGATTCTTCGTAATAATCTTCGCTGTGAGAAAAAAATAAGAAATTTCAGATTATTAGAAATTGGTCATTAAAAGAAGTTAAATTATTAAGTTATTTAATTAAACAGAGATACATTATATTAGAATGGTAATCATACCGGAAATCTTACTGCTATAAATTTGTCTAATAAGCGATTAGACAATGCCATTTACTAGGTGAGGGAAACAAAATATGAACGTCTTAGGAGTTTTGAAACTAGCAAATTTATCCTAGCATTTTCTCTCGTCTCAATTTTTTTAAGCTTTTTAGTGCTTCCTTGCATGAGCTAAATCTATCAGAAGAGAAGTGACGTACTTCTGTCAAGAGTTAATCACCATTCGCTGGATGAATATTGTCGAATTCCTTTTTCAGATATTCAGTGACACGATTGTCAAAAAACGACGCTTTGAAAATACATTTGACATTTTTTTAAGTGAATGACCTAATTAAAATAATATAAGCATAATTATACTAGCAAAAGTGTATACTACTCGGAGAATATAGAAGTTCAATGTATACGGTCTTTATTTTAAATAAGCTTATTCCTGGAATTATTTCGTTAGGTTATGGATCTTACATATCATAATCTCGCCATGTTATTTAGTTTGTTTCGATATTAAGACATGGTACTGTATCAGCAAGATTTCGTGGATAATATTTTTTCAAATTTTCCGGTTGTAAAGTTTTGATACTGAATAGTAAAAGTCTACTATTCAAAAAGTAAAGGCAATCCCTTACATTTGTTCCAGAAGATGACGAGATATATTGTATCTCTCCTCTAAACAAATTACTGATTCCCCAGTTCGTCTGCAAGATCATTATTAAATAATGATTCGTCTGTCCATCCGCATCTGTCAAAACGTATGAACGGGAAATAAAATTTTCGAATTCTGTTTTCTCTAACGGATAGTTCAAGGTTAAGGATAACCCAATGGAGTTCGTTAAGGTCAACGACAATTAGCTCAAAGCATTTCAACAGTACATGATGACCTGCATTAGATAGCAAGGTTATAAGAAAATAAATTTATTTATGATATTTCAAAGTAAATGGTATAAAAGAGACATTTAAGCATTGATCCATTGTGGCGCTAAAGCTTGAAATAAACTCTAGACTGAATGTCTGTAAGTAGAAGTCTGCTATTTATCAACATCCTGTGCAAATCGATGAATAGGAGATTGGTTGAAGGACACATTATTATAATCTAATTGTAAATAGTTAGGATAAAAGTTTTAATAGCTCATAGTATTGACAATTTACTGCTCTTTTTGGTGTTTCAAAAATGTATGGAATCCTGAGAAATGATGCAGGAAACCCATATACTGTGACTTCTGGTTAGTTTACATTGGTGATCGTAAGATCGTACAGCACTGTAATCAGCAGGTCGATTTCTCACGCATAATTTTGTTATCATCATACGCAAACATGCCAACCAGCAACAGAATTAAGTAATTCAGCTATACTTTTAATGTATAAATTAATACTTTGTGGATAATATAATTGTGGAATAGCCATTCACTCCTTTTTAATGCAACAGCGATTTCGTTGAGGGAAGGCATTCGCTGTAGATGCGCCCTAATTTTACGTTCCATTTCGTCCCAAAGGTCCCAAAATAGGGTACTTAGTTTAGCCAATAAATGATCAGACATTTTCTTTTCCTACTAGGTGGCCTGAAAAAAGAGTAAGAGCCTTAGAGTTAGCTCCTGACGGGGGAAAAATGTTTTTGTAGCTGAGTAATAAGTCATATTGCTCATAAAAAATTAAAGCTGAAAAACAGAAAAAGAAATTTGCAGAATCTAAGAAGGTTTGATCCTAGGCTTTGAAAACTCTTTCTTGTTTATAATCTTTCATTTATTAATCTCTGGAAGACTTTTATGTATTCGCATACTTAAAAAATATCCGACTTTGCTAGCTAACAAACAAATTTGCACTCATTTTAAAAAGATGCTGCTGTTTCTGATGCTTCGTCATGTTAAGAAACTAGCTGATGTAGGCGAACGAATTCCATTGGTCTACCATTAATATTCGTATATCCTTCTTGGTGCTATGCATACAAAATGTCACAGTATCTGAGTGATAAACGTTTGTTGGGTTCGAACAGTCAATTATTGCAAGGGTTCTATCGAGACACCGGGCAATCCCTAAGTTATGTGATATTGGTTTGGTTGGTTTGTTTGATATTAACGTCCTTTTCAACTGCCATGGTCATTTCAGGACGGCGTTATAGGGGCCGCAAATTTTGCCTCGCAAGGGTTCTTTAACGTGCAGCCGGCAAACGACTACACGGGACCAACGGCTTTACTGCCCTTCCGAAGGAA
>JAHWFO010062034.1:0-20920 GCA_023313115.1 Rhysida immarginata | reverse complement strand
TGCTCTGAGTATCACCTACGGAAACCTTGTTACGACTTTTACTTCCTCTAAATGGTCAAATTCGGTCATCTTCCCGGCAGGCCACCGCGACCCGCAGCGGATCCCCCCGGTCCGAAGACCTCACTAGATCACTCAATCGGTAGTAGCGACGGGCAGTGTTTACAAAGGGCAGGGACGTAATCAACGCGAGCTGATGACTCGCGCTTACGGGGAATAATTGCAAGCCCCGATCCCTATCACGCAGGAGGTTCAACGGGTTACCTGCTCCTTCCGGAATTACCGCGGCTGCTGGCACCAAACTTTGAGTGGGTAATTTGCGTGCCTGCTGCCTTCCTTTGAAAAGGCAGACATTTGCAAGGACCGTGCGATCGGCTCTAAGTTATCCAGAGTCACCAAACGGGAACGGATCGGCTCTAAGTTTCCGATCCGTATTGGTCTTGTTCTAATAAAAGCGCTCGTCCCCGAAGGTCGGAGCTTTTTTCGGCATGTATTAGTTCTAGAATTACCACAGTTATCCAAGTAGGGTGGTAGGATCTACGGAACTATAACTGATTTAATGAGCCATTCGCGGTTTCACCTTAATGCGGTATGCACTTAGACATGCATGGCTTAATCTTTGAGACAAGCATATGAATACTGGCAGGATCAACCAGGTATCTTACAAAACACTCCTCAATAGGCCAAGCAGTATCCAACGCCGCGTACGTGACGCAGACACCCTCGGCCGATCTATTTTTCAAAATAACGTGAATCTCTGCAGAGCTCATAGTAGCACCACGGACAGGTGATATATCCGTCAGCGCCTTTTTACTAGATATTTCGGCTAACCGAGTTTGCTTTTCAGAAGCAGTTTGCTTGCTTTCTCTCTCTCTCTTTATGGTACGATGTCAGGCAGCTTCCTGTGGAAGGCTCACTCGAATCTCACCAAATCAAGGGCATCCATACTCCTCCACCGGTTAGAATCGACATTCGCAGCGGGGCGCAATGACGTTCTACCGTAAGAGCTCAAGCACGAACCTCAAATCCCGTGATCGGGCTTTCAGTAGCTCCATCGAAATGCCTCTTTTTATTATAAAAGGAAGCGTAACCTTAACGTCCCACAGTCCGTCTCAGGTGATCCCAGGAACGATTCTGTGACAACCGCCGGTCGATACGATTGCTACAAGGAATCCAGCCTTTATGCTGTAGGGATCAGGTCGTCAACAAAGCCTGCGAAACCAAACTTTCCATAGCCGGGTTACCTGTCAAACGGGCGTCCCATCACCGAACCAACGCTCGAGCAAAATGGTTTCCCCCACCCCCCCCTCGCCGGAGCGGTTGCTTTCGCTGGAGGCGGGAAACCTTCCGATGTTCCGAACGTTCTTGGCAACGTTGGCGCCTCAAGCCTGGTAAATCCTACTAGCATTCGCCCGTGCAGTTTGACAGCACCCGTGAAGGATCGAGAAAGCGTCAGTCATGGCTTATCGACCTTCTATATTAGGGAGCTGGCTTGAGAAGCCGGTCTGGAGATCGAAGAAGTAATGTATTTTATTTTTTATGCCCCTTTGTTGTAATAACGTTAATACGTTTTATTTTTGACCTCTCGTCTCTCCATTCGCCTCAACGATGCTCCCTATATATATAGCACCGGACCGTCTACACTTGTTCTGAACAGAAAAGTAGGCAATTAAAAGTCCGGGCCGCACAAGAGTGGCCAAACGCGGCATGATATTCGAACCTCCGGTAAACCCTCTCAAAAAGTAGCATGTTTTTTTTGGACTGTTGATGTGTGAAATTTTTTCCTAGGGAGACCCTCGAAGAGTTGCCTGCTCAAAAATTAAAGCTCGGCTCGGTTGACTTCCAGCCCGAGGATTTCGGCTGGTCGTTCAAAGGGGCGGTGTCACGCCCCGCTGAGTGTCGAAAACTCAAAAACCACGGATCACGTTCATATTCTGCGGACAGACGGACCTCTTAAGACCGCATCGTTTCACCAAGTTTACGGTCATTCGGACTTGGTCGAAATTTCAGCCTCGTGGCTGGCGTGCGATTACTCAAGCTGTGTTCATCCTTGAGCTCTGTTCACCGTCAAGGCTTCTTCGAAATGGAAACCACGATCGATCGCCGTTCATATTCGGCGGACAGACGGACCTCTTAAGGCCGCATCGTTTCACCAAGTTTACGGTCATTAGGACTTGGTCGAAATTTCGGCCTCCCTCGTGGTGGCTGGCGTGCGATTGCTCAAGCTGTGTTCATCCTTGAGCAAAGCCAACTGGACAATGGCTGGTCGACCGTCGAGCGGACGAGAGGTTGGCAACTCGGCTCCTACGCCACTTATCAGCACGCGCGTTGGAAGATTTCTAGGGACCACGCAGCGCGTTCACCATTCAAATTTTGGCGCCTGTAAGTCCGTTAGTTTCGGAGGTGGGTGCTCGACGTGGGACTTAGTCGAAATTTTGCCTCCACCACGAAACGAGCTCTGTTCGCTGCACATAAGCAGAGTGATATTGACTCCCACCGCTTACCCGCGCTTTAATGAATTGATTTCGGCTCCACCACGATCGACCTCTGTTCAGTAGCATAGCTGAACAGTCTTGTACTTCCTACGCCGCCGTTTACCCGCGCTTGTATGAAATTTCTTTCCTGAACTCTGTTCAGTAGCCAACGGACAACTTTTGCTGGCAACTCGGCTCCTATGCGACCTATATGCACGCGCGTTGGACGGTTTTTTGGGAGTACGCAGTCCGTTCATCGGTCTAATTTTAGCGCCTGTACTTCTGTTAGTTTCGGAGGTGGGTGCTCAAAGTGGGACTTAGTCGAAATTTCGGCTCTGGTGACGTGTCGCTCGAGCTGTGTTCCTGCTCAAGCTGTGTTTGTTCGTCGTTGGAACTCACTCGCCTTCAAAACACAAAATTCAGTGCTGTTCGAGCCACCTTTGAAATCTACAGTGTACACCCAGCTCCGTTTGCCAGGAAATCTCAACGAATTTTGATGGCACTGAGGTGTTTTGAAGCAAATGGCATTGGCTTTTAAGCAATCCCCCTTTAACGAGCTCTGTTCACTAGGAAACTTAGTCAAAATTCTTGCCTCATCCACCACGAATGAGCTCTGTTCATCAGCTACTGGGCCAATCGATATTCGAACTTAGTCAAAATTTCGACAGATACACCTCACTGTAGGTCTGTTCACAGGTGTTTCTTAGGAAAACAGTTGCACTTAAAACAAATTTTTTTTCTTTTAAGTTATGCTGTAGCTTTGTTCAGTTATAATTTTGCGAAAAAAGTGCGAACGCCTCGTCCGTCTGTTGCGGACAAATCCCACCGTCGAAGGCAAACTTGGTGTTGCCTTCGACGGTGGAATTTGTGCGCAACAGACGGACGCTTTGATTTGATTGGCATTTCGACTTTTTCTAGCGGGAGGCGTCTAAGACGTTCTCCGGCGAGACACAGGGTCTCGCTTCCTGGGAAGCTGTGACAGACCTGCGAGTATACATAGGCATCGGACCATCAATATATTTTTTCCTGGCTGGAGGCGTTTGTCCCTCCGTGAGAATGGGTAAACATTCTCCAGTGAGATGCAGGGTCTCGCTTCCTGGGAAGCTGTGTCAGACCCGCGAGTATAAATAGGCATATTTTTTCCTATTAAACGAGCAGTCCATTGCCGTAGTCGCATCTACGAGCCAACATGGACCCTCGAACGGTCTAGCTGGATTCCAAAAGGCCATGGGAATCCTCTCGGTTGGCGGACAAAATGTTTAACCGAGGTTTGAGAAAGAAATGCCGGGCGGCCCTGTCGCCGTGCAGATCTGCGACCAAAGCTCTTTAAACCTCTCTCCTTACTGGCTGGCACCCCAAGGCAGTTACCCTTCGAGGCGGCCTGCTTCGGTGTGCCAATTTCGAGCGACCAGTAGGGCATAGCCCCGTGACTGTCCCAGTAAACGTGAAGATCTCGCGGGGAAGGCAGAAGTAGCTTTCTAAATCTACGTGCGAAAGCCCTTTGCCCACCTTGTCCCACAGACAAGTAACGAGACGGCACCTCGGCATCAGTCGCTAGCAGGAAACACTCACGCTATAGGAAAACTGGCAGTCGTCCCCGCACGCTTTCGCAGGACGTTGCGAAGTTGCGCGTGCATGGCCAGAACGACGCGGTTATCAGGATAGGTACCTGCACTTAAAGATAAAAATCTAGGGAGGTAAGCAGCCGGCTCGAAAGCCGTCATGCAAACCCTTGCCAACCCAAAACAATGGCAGCTATGCCTTACCAGGACTCTTTCGGGTCCCGGTGGCTGGCCACTTGGCATTGCCGTTCCTTCCGTACCATCTCTCTTTGATTAGAGAGCGTGTGGCAGGGCCCAACCATTGCCCCAAGAACAGATGCTCTGCCTACTTGTACGCCCGAGCTTTCTCCCACACAGCCGTGCAAGCTGTTCGGTACAGACGAAAGCATCGCACCCAAGCAATCAGAGCTTTCTGGAGGAACTGGCTGTTTCCTCACCTGTCGTAGCCTACAGACACGGTCTATTTCTCTCATGACTGCCGCCAGACTCCCAACAGAACGTTGGTATTCATTGCCTGGGGAAAAACTGCAACGCAGTACACACTTTGACGGTTAGCCCGCTTTACCATCGGTCGATCTACGTGTTCGAGTACGGACGTGCGACTCATTGCGAGTTTTAAAATTGATTTTACAACAATGATCCTTCTGCAGGCTATTGGTAGGCTCGATGGATTCTTCACCCATGTTTACATGAAAAACAGTACAGGTTACCCCTGAGAAATTCCTTAGAGATTCAGAGAAGCTTTTGTTAAGTGGGGTCCTCCCCTCAGTACCTCCGGCGGAAATAATTGCAGAGCTTAAGAAGTTTTTCATCTTACGATCCCGTTTGTTCCCTGTTTATGTAAAAGGATATAAGTTCATCCTCTCTTTCCAGAGGTTCATCTATGTTTCGCCACTACCCAATGTATCACCATCGCAGTGGCGGATTGGAAATGCCCTATTAGGCTTTCCAAGGATGTCAAGGCTTGCTTTAATTGTGGCGATCAGGGTCACCTAATTAAAGATTGCCCTGCCTTAATGTGTAAGGCATCGGCCCACCAGGAAGACCTGGGGGAGCAAGTATTGAATGATGCCAGCCACCAGGTTAGCTCTACACCATCTAGGAAATCCAAGCGGCAGCGAACTGAGGATCCGGGGAATGATCACGTGGAGGGATCTCTGGAGATGGAAGAGGATGCGGACAATAGTATAATTAGGGAATCGATGTGTATAATAGAAGAAAATATTGTAAAAGAGAAGAATATTGGGGTGGCAAATGCTGAACCTTTAAATAATACTTCAGAAAATGAGGACGTTGATGAAAGTGGAAATATCGAAGAGGATTTATCTATGAGCTTGGGGGGGATGGTACTGAATTAAGTAAACAAGATGATATGAATACCTCAACTTCTTCATCGAAACTGCCTAAACTATCCCTAGAGGGGGGACTTAGTCTTGAAAAAAGAGCCCGTCTTGAAGGAGATTTTTTCTTGATGATAACGGAATCTCGCAGAAGAAAAACCAGTCTCAAAGAAATGGTAGAGAGATATAATTATTCGATGGAGGAGTTTCTTCTAGTTTCCAGACGAAAGCAAAAACAGAAAAACCTATCTGAATCCTCACAAGAGGAAATTAGAAAAGCCATTGAAAATATCCAAAGGCCAAAAAAGCCTAAGATTAAATAATTGGTGGTTCGTTGGATTTAATTCCCTTTCTAACCTTAATGTCCCCTGTCTTGACCGTTTACTCCTGGAATGTCCGGGGACTGAATACTTACAGCAATAAGAACTTCTTCTTTGATTTCATCCTGAGGGATAAGAATGCTATTTACATGATCCAAGAAACTGGAATCATGTCAGATAATACGCCATCATGGTTGTCAGTGTTGGAGGCCGATTTCGATATCTCGATTAATAAGGCTACTCATAGGTTCAATGGGCTTCTTACTTTAGTCCCGAGAAATCGTGGCAAGGTTGTAGACAAGGTCATCATTGATGAAGCTTATATGTCTGGATTGACCTGTAAGATGGGACGTCAAGTCTTTCGAATTATAAACATTCTAATTCCGCAGGTCAATTCCAGAGCCACTGCAGCTTGGAATAAATGTAATAATTACATTAATACAGATCCATTAGAATATTGTATGCGTGGATTGGAATGTTACACTGGACCCCGCCCTGGATCGTCTGGACAGAGCTGAATGGCGTCCTGCGTTGGGGGCTCTGTTGAGATCGAGTCTGGGTAATTGGAACATGCTAGATGTTTGGCGACACTATAATGGAACTAAAAAAGTTTTTACTTGGAGTCGTGGAGACTCCAGGGCCAGACTCAATCGATTTTATGTCACCCGGGATCTCCTGCAGTCAGTTCGTCACTGTGAGATACTGCCTCTGGGACCGAAGGGAGATCATAAGCCTATAGGCTTAACCCTTAGGTTGAATCTTCGCTACAAAGGCAGATTGTCTCTAGTTTCTTTTCCATCTTGGAAACTAAGTGATGATGACTGCAGGAGTGATTTCAGAGACTTTGCTAAACAATACGTAGATTTTATGCAATACAACGATGACCCCATTCAGTTCTGGGATTTGTTTAAGCTGCAGTTGCAGGCATTTGTTAAAAATTATAACATCAAGAATAAGCAAAATGATACCCTTTTAATGGAGGCATATTTTAAGAATAAATATGGGCTCCAGAGTCTGCAATCGGCCACGATTAAAAAAATTGTTCGGGCTAGGTCCTCGCTCAATGAGATCAAATGCATTGAAGATAATGGCGCATTAGTTAATGAGGAGGACATAATTATAAATGTGTTTTACAATTATTACAAGGCCATGTATAGTGAGACGCCCATTGACTTTGATAAAATGAGGAGATATCTTCATGATTTTAAGGACAATGCTGACGGCCCTGATGGTGATGAGTATATCTCTCTGGATGAGATCAAGTTAGCTGTACACGAGTTAAATGAGTCCTCGGCTCCAGGTTGTGACGGCTTACCTCTGGATGTTTATTTATGGCCAGAGGTTCTGCCATGTTTAGTGGACCTCTTTAACTACGTTTTTAAGGTGGGGAAACTCCCTTATTCTACTGGGATGGCTGATGCCGTTCTTGTCCCGAAGGTGGAGAATCCTGTTTCGGTTAATCAATACCGGCCAATTTCGATACTTAATATCGACTTAAAAATATTAACCAGGGTCATATATAATAAAATCGTAGGTCTGGTTGAAGAGTTGGTCGGGGTCTATCAGACTGCATTTCTGAAAGATCGTTCGATTCTGGATTCTCTACATATTTTTCGGGATATGAATGACATTCTGGCAGATAATGGAGGTCTCCTGGTGTCTCTAGACAATGAGAAAGCATTTGACCGAGTTAATCACTCGTATCTTCTGGAGATACTGGAGACCTTCAATTTCCCTAAAAATTATATCCGCGGGATTAGTATCTTATTAAATAATCAGTCATGCCAGCTTTGTTTTGGAGTTCGCAGATCTGATAAGATAAGAATGTGCTCTGGGTTGAGACAGGGGGACGCTCTATCTCCTATCCTGTTCATTTTGAGTTTAGAGCCTTTTCTACGGAAGGTGATGAGCAGGATTAGGGTTGTTAGGGAGGGTAAATTTATAACAATGCCGATTTATACTGCCTACGCAGATGATATCTGCCTATTCTTGTTTAGTATACAAGAGTTGAAAATTATCATTGATTTGATAAAAGATTATGGGGAGATATCTAACGCTAAAATTAACTATGGAGAGTCCAATATCATTAATTATTTGGAGGGCAGCAGTGGGGTATTGGAGAATATCTCCCAATTTGGGGTGGCTGACTGTATCAAAATTTTAGGTATTTTCTTTAGTAAAAAAGACCAAGCAATGATCAATTCTGTCCATTGGTTCCGGGATCTAAAACATAGTATACAGAAGTGGCAATCCTTTGGTGAACTATTAACAATTAAAGAACGGGCCAATATGGCCAATTTGTTCTTAATAAGCAAACTCGACTCGAAGATTAAAATCATCGAGCCACCCGCAAAATTTCTAGATATATTAAACGGTGAGATCGCGCACTGGGTCATCGGTAAACATCGATGGCCCAGACGTGGTTTTATATACGGTAATGTTGTTCAGGGGGGGGGCTGAAATTAAAAAACTTAAACTCTATAAGGATTCGAAGCCGAGTCGAGTTTGTCTTGAATACCATTAGGGAGAGCCCCTCTGTGTATTTCCAGGACTTCTTCTATAAACAATTTGGCAAATGTAACCCTTTTTTTTCTCCTTTGAAACAGGGAATATTAAAACTGCTTCCTGAATTTATCAAAAAAAACAGAAAATTTTTCCTTCAGGGCGGTGTCCACAAAATTAGCACTGGATGTGGCAGGATCTGCAATAACAAATTAAAATGTAAGCATAATTGCAAGTGCAGATTCTGCAAGCATGTAATCGATAAAAAATTTAGAGAAAATGATTATAATATCAGGGAGGGAGATGGGATAAAGAGTTTTGTTAATAGGAAGATGAGTTTCTTTCCTAGTCTCCTTCCCTATGAAATTATATCCGAATGGAATAACTTGTTTATTTCTAAGGATGTGGCCACCGCCTGGAAATTCAGGAGGAAGGGAGGGGTTACGCCTGAGTTTTTGTATAAAATTAATAGAAGAAGTTCTGCGAATTGTTTAGTCTGTGATACCAATGGTACAGAGGAGAATTTTTTGTGGTGCTGGAAAAATTTAGAAAAGATCTATGATTGCTTGAGTGGTCTTGTTGGCCACCTTGGGGGGGGATATTCAGCATGTTCAGGAATACATTTTGTATGGTGTTCCCATTAATGCTACATTTAAATGTAAACTACTGCTGTCCCAATTAATAGTTCTTGCCATTAGTTCTATACAAGCGGCAGTAATCGCATTTGAATACAACGACCAATTTAATGCTATGGGGCTTTTCATTAAGAAATTATGGGTCTGTTACACCATGGAGAGACTCTTCCATCAAAGGACTGGTCGCATGAAAAATTTTTTTAAAAAGTGGACCTACACGTGGAATTTTCTAAAAAAATATTTTAATTGGGTATAGGTCCACTAAATATTTGTAGGTGTTCCTGCGGGTATTTGTAAATATGTAAATATCTATATAGAGAATTGAGTATTGTGATGTTATTTATATTGGTTGAATTTTATTTTGTGTGATTTTTGTCCTTTTTAGTTTTGAATTTAATGTATAGAGAATATTTTTGATACTATTTTTTATTATAGAATGTTATGTATTTCCGAAAATTGTTTATTAATTGAGGAATGTTGTTAAATTTTATTTATAGAGTTTATATATACAATTTGGAGGTTATAATTTTGTTTTATTGTTGTTTGATGTATATTCTTGGGTGAAGATAAAATGAAATAAGATTTTTGAGAATCTAGAGTTACCACTATTAGCGCTATATATTGTAACGTTATCTAAATATTAAGTGTTATTAAATTGATTTTCACCTACGGAAACCTTGTTACGACTTTTACTTCCTCTAAATGGTCAAGTTCGGTCATCTTCCCAGCAGGCCACCGCTACCCGCAGCGGATCCCGCCAGTCCGAAGACCTCACTAGATCATTCAATCGGTAGTAGCGACGGGCGGTGTGTACAAAGGGCAGAGACGTAATCAACGCGAGCTTATAACTCGCGCTTACGGGGAATTCCATGTTCACGGGGAATAATTGCAAGCCCCGATCCCTGTCACGAAGGAGGTTCAACATTGGTCAACCAATTAAAGGATTTTTTATGCAGTTATAAATTAATTGATGTTTGGAGGGAGAAAAATAAGAATTTGCGAAAATATACTTGGAAAAGGGGATCATCTATGGCAAGATTAGACAGGATATATGAGCAATGTGCAGAGGCTTGTATAGAAGAAAAGATTGTCAAAGGTGATCGCTTGAGTGTGTGGATTGATATGAAAATTGGCTTGAATATGAAGGGCAGAATTGGAGCAGTTAATGTTCCAGCTTGGAAATTGCAAGATAAAGAATGTTTGCAGTACATGGAAAATTTTTTAGAAAGGTTCTTTGAAGATTTACCATACAATGACAACCCACTACAATGTTGGGAATTTTACAAAGTAGAAATAGTACGACAATTAAGGAAATATCCAATAAAAAATAAATTGAAGAGAAATTCATTAATTGATAACTACTATAAAATAAAATAGGTTTACAATCATTAAATGCGAAGCAATTGAAACAAATGACTCATAACGAAAAAAAACCCAACTATATCACAAATTTAATAGTGGAAGGCATTGAATACACTCAATCGAAAGAAATTGTGGAAAAGTTTCTAGAACATTACTAGAAAGTGTTCGGTCAAGCACAAAATATGAATATTAATTATAATAATTATATTAGCAATTGGAGAAGTGTGGAACCGGACAATAATGTGTTATCATTTACAAAAGAAGAAATTAAAAGAGCCATTAAGAGTTTAAACAAGGAATCAACACCAGGAAGGGATGGTTTGCCAGCTGAAATATTCCTTTTAGAAAATATGATACCAATATTACAGTTAGTTTACGATTACATGTTTAACACGGATGAGACTGGCTCTTTATTAACTGCAGATATTATACTGATTCCCAAAAAAGAAGAGGCAATAGGAATAACGGATTACAGGCCAATTTTGCTAGTCAATACCGATGCGAAAATAATATCAAAAATCTTAGTTATGAAATACTGAAGGTTTTTCGATGAAATAATCGAAAGAAATCAATCTGCATATATTCCAGGTAGAAATATCACGGACAATCTCCACCAGATAAGGGACATGGTGGACCTGATGGAGTGCAACAAAGGGATGGCCCTGGGGTTGGACCAATCAAAAGCGTTTGACAGGGTCGATCATAACTTTTTAAAAGCTATCTTAAAAAAATTAAACTGTCCGGAAACATTAAGACACTGGGTGGACATCTTTTTGAAAAACCAGAGATGCCAACTGTGTTTAAATGGTGAAACATCCAAACTTATTATGATGAGAACGGGGATACGACAGGGGGATGCTCTGTCTCCCCTCTTATATGTGATCACTTTAGAAGCATTTTTAAAAAATGCAAACAACGCCATCACAGTTTGTAGACCGATTAGCCAAAAAATGTATCCCACCTATTCAGCATACGCAGACGATCTTGTTTTTTTTTATTAAATGAACAGGAACTGGAAGTGCTGCTTATGGAGATTGAGAATTACATGGCGATATCAAATGCACAGCTAAATAGAGATAAATCGGTCATGTTAAATTTCTCGAAAATTGATAATGAGTACATAAAAGATAAATATGAGATTCAAACTAAAAATTCGATGAAAGTTTTGGGTATAGAGGTGGGCGATAAAGCCAGATTTAAGAATTATAATGGTTTAACGATGTGGTGGTATGAATTCAAATTGAAATTGGTGCCATACACTAAATTGCTGACAATACAGGAGAGAGTAATGTTAATAAACACAGTGGTGATAAGTAAAATATTGTATATATTAAGGGTGGTTGAGCCTGAAAGGAAATGGCTGGAAAAGATGATGGGTGACATCATAAGATGGGTAAACTCTAAGAGATGGATGAGGAGGTCAGTCTACTATCAGGACGTAAATAGAGGTGGTTTGGGTTTCAAAAACTTATACGATCTGAAAAATGCATGTCGCGTTGGTTTTGTTATAAATACCATATGCGGCACAAAAAGTTATTTTGATCATATTTTTTTGGCAATTAATAAAGAGATAAACCCTTTTTTTAATAAGTTAAGTAGGGAAAAACAAAGAAGCCTTCTACCATTTTATTCTGTCACAAGAAAAATTTACCAACAGGGTAGAAGGTTCATTATAAATTGCAAGTGTAAAAAAATATTAGGAACAACAGAGTAGTCGCGGCATCTGAATGTAAGGAGAGATGTATGCATGTTATGAGTTGTGAGATAAAAGGAATCAGAATTGACATCAGTATTTTTAGGAAATTAAAACAAATGATTGCTTATAGGTTGAAAGGAAAGGAAGATAATAAAAAGTTTATTTCGGCACTAAATAACCCACACCTCCAAGTTATCACCCAAATAGCGTTTAGATTTAGGAATATAGGTGGCGTTACGCCGGATTTTCTGTTTAAGATCGGGCGGAAGACCTCCTCATCCTGTTTTTTTGAGCAAGATTGCATTGCCAATGAGCGCCATTTTCTTTTGGACTGTAGTGCGACGGTTATAATTAGAGAATATTTAAAGCAAATGGTAATTTATTGCGGAGGCGATGAACAGGAATGGCAGAACTTAGTTTTAGAGGGAGTCTCAGTCCAGGCAAAGTTAAAATGTAGAACTCTAATTATCGATATTGTACTGATCGCACTATCATCCATCCAGAAATCCTTTATCGCCTGGTATTATGATTTAGATTTTAGTGTATGGTACCTGTTTGTGAAAGAATTAAATTCTTACAGACAAAATGATAAGAATTGCTATAATGTAAGTGATAGAATACAAAGGAATATGAAAAAGTGGTCACATATTTGGTCTCTCACCATGAAATTCATAGAAAAACAAAACGAAAGATAGACGTGAATTCGGACAACATTTGTTACTTTTGTAATTATTGAGTGTGATTGCACATTGATTTAAGGTTTTTAGTTTTGGTGTTTTTAACCTTTTATAGTCATTTTTCCCCCTCCGTGGGCACTACCTTGACGTGGTGGAGGGGCTTGAGTGCCTCGGTGACGCTAAGGGCTATGCTGGATCGGGTCACCCATGCCAGACAGGCCTTAGCAGAGAGGCCAGACTAAAAGTGTCCGATCGGTTGTGGACCCTCCCATAGGGACCGGTGCTCGCAATGGAGGCATGTTTTTTGACATGGCCTCCATTGCGACCAGTACGTCGACCTGCGTGTTTGCCGTGCGCAGCAACCCTACTTCTGGGGAAAGGGGGATCCTGGTGTTTGAGGGAAGGCTTTCCGGAACAACACACCACAATCCTTCGGAGCTTCGGCCACAGGGTTATGCGCTGCCTATATCCCCCTCGTATCCCTGGTGCCAATGTGCATCCCCTTGTTGGGCTCGGTGGTGGGTGGGGAGCGAGGGAGATGAAACTTTACTCAACTTACTATGGGTAAAAATAATAAGAATGCTATTCAACAACAAATTAACGGTCGTGCAGAGAGATAGAGTCGTAGACCGCTCAAAAATCCGAAGTTTTTGGTGATGAAGTTGGCATGTGGGGAGTCGTTTAAGACCATCTCCCCATTTCTTATTTCAAAAGAACTTAAACGCCTCGTTGGGGATATGAAACATGTTAAAAGACTTTCCAACGGCCATCTTCTTATCGAAGTCTTTAAGGATAAGCAAGCCACCACCCTGCTATCCTTGATAAAGTTTGCAGGGAAAGCCGTCTTCACGTGCCAGGACCTGGAAGGAATGGGGGACGAGGAAATCATTGCCGAATTGGATGATCAATCTGTTGTTGACATTCGCCGGATCGCATCAAGGAGGAATGGTGTTCCTCATCCTACTCATTCCTTCATTGTTACCTTTGAGGGAACAGTTTTGCCTGATACTATCTATATCGGTTATATCCACTGTCACGTGAGACCCTTTATCCCCAAGCCGTTGCGATGCTTCCAATGTCAGAAGCACGGCCACATGAGAACAAACTGTCGTTTTAATGCTGTTTGTTGCAAGTGCGGCGTGCCCGGACATGAGATGGAAGACTGTTCAAACGAGTTCCAATGTTGTAGTTGTAAAGGAGCCCATTCTGCCCTATTTGGCGGAAGGAAAAGAAAATCCAAAAGGTTCGTGTCCTTGGGGGTTTGTCTTTTCCCGAAGCACATAGGCAGGTTGAACGGAATGAAGTCCGAAATTACGCATCTGTAGTTAAGAGTCGTCCGTCTGTTACGACAGTTGGTACCATGACAGATTTATGTATTGCAGATTTTTCCTGTGGAACTTCCACCCCCACAGAACCATCTGCTAGCGTTAGTCGGACTTCGAATTCCATTATACAACCAGGAACTCCTCCAAAAACTTCGGAGACAGAAGATGGGAAGAAAAGCTCGTCAGAGGCATCACCTTCCTCTGACCCCTCCAAAAAACGTGTAGTAGAGACACCAACTTCTCCAGTTTTGGGGGGAGGGCCAGACTTCCCTTTAAACGTACAGATATCTCCTGTCGAGGAGATGGAGTTATCTCGGGAGTTTAATCCTACTTCTTAAAACCTTCATCATGGCACTATTGCAATGGAACCTTAATGGATTCTTTTGTCGCTTAGAAGACCTAAAGATGTTAGTCAATAAGTTCTCCTTCTCCTTATTAGCTTTGCAAGAAACGTTCCTCTTGCCATCTCAGTCTCCTGCCCTAAAAAGATTTAATTTTATTAGGAAGGATTAAACTTCGGGAAATAAAGCCTGTGGTGGTGTTGCCATCTTAGTTCAATGATCTTTGCCTTTTACTACCATTAATTTAAAATCTAACTTTCAGGCGGTAGCAGTTAGAGTCTTATTTAAAGATCTCTCACCTCTAACTGTTTGTTCACTGTATCTACCTCAAGATCAATATACGGATGAAACATCTTTGTCATCTCTGCTGCGTGAATTTCCAAGCCCCTTTCTTATTCTGGGGGATTTTAACGGCCATAATCCCATTTGGGGGTCTATAAAGCTCTCTGAGAGAGGATATATGATAGAGAAAGTTATGAATGCTTTTAACGTCAATTTGTTAAACAATGGCTCTCCAACATTCCTCCACTCAGCCAATGGCTGTCTGTCATGCATTGATCTATCAATATCCTCTTCATCTTTTACACCTAACTTAGCCTGGAGCGTATTCTCAGATTTACATGGTAGTGATCATTTCCCGATTAGTATATCTCTGAGTTCTTCTTCTTTTTCCAACCCTTTACCACGTTGAAAATTGGATAAAGCAGACTGGCAGGTCTTCCAATCTCATCTACAGTTTGAGAATAAAACACCCTTTCCATCTGCAGATGAGGCTATAGAGGATTTCACTTCCCGCATCCTCCATGTGGCGGAACAATCCATTCCTAAATGTAGATGTTCTTCCAAGAAAATCCCAGTGCCATGGTGGAATGAAGAATGTGCCCTAGCGGTTCGAGAACGTAAGCGAGCTCTTCGCATTTTTACCGCACAACCCACTCTTGAAAATCTTATTACTTATAAGAAAAAAAGGGCCAGTTGTAAACTAATCATTTCCAATAATAAGAAACTCTGTTGGAGAGATTATATCTCCTCCATTAATAAAAACACTCCTCTTCAAACAGTATGGAACATGATTAGGAAAATAAATAGGAAAAGACTCCCGGATAAACTTCCTTCTCTCATTGAAAATAGTTATACATACTTTAACCCAAAGGAGGTAGCTAATATCCTCGAAAGGACATTTGCTGAGGTTTCACAGATAAAACATTACTCAGCCTCTTTTCAAAGACAAAAATGTATCGAATAATCGCATGCTATACATTTCAAATCCCGAAACCTCGAAAAATATAATCTCCCGTTTACATTACGGGAACTGCATTATGCCCTTCGTTGCTCTAGTGATTCTGCGCCAGGCCCAGATGGAATCTTATATGCTTTCTTGAAGCATCTACCGAGGGAAGCTTATGCTCACCTTCTCTCGTTGTTTAACTCCGTTTGGTCATTAGGAGAGATCCCAACTTTGTGGAGAGAAGCAATTGTTATTGCTATTCCAAAACCAAATAAAGACCACTCTTGTCCTTCAAACAATCGACCAATAGCACTAACTAGCTGCATGTGCAAAGTCCTGGAAAGAATGCTCTCTGTCCGACTTATGTGGTATCTGGAAAAAAACCACCTGTTGTCCAGATTTCAGTGCGGTTTCCGCAAATCCCGCTCAGCTGTTGATCACCTTGTTCGGTTGGAGCATGAGATTCATTTTGCACAGAGACATAAACAACATGTTGTAGGGGTGTTCTTCGATCTGGAAAAAGCCTATGATACAACTTGGAGGCATGGAATAGCAATACTTTTGCGGAAGTATGGCCTTATAGGACACCTTCCCTCTTTCCTGTGTAATTTCATGGCGAACAGAACATTCCGAGTTCGTGTTGGGTCAACGATCTCAGACCCTTTTACGCAGGATAATGGTGTCCCACAGGGAAGTGTGCCGAGTCCATTTCTTTTCCTCATTGCTATCAATGAGGCTTGTTCACAACTTCCATCCACTGTGAACTATTCCCTGTACGTTGACGATATTGCCATCTACTGTCGAGGATCCTCAATGTTCTTTATTGAGCGTCAACAGCAACTGGCCATCAACAAGCTTGTAACCTGGAGCAACGAAGTAGGATTTAAATTTTCACCCCAAAAAACAAGGGCCGTTCACTTTTGTTTTTTGAGAGGTCTCCATCCAGACCCAGACCTTACACTTTATGGATCCCCTATTTCAGTGGTGGACTAACATAAATTCTTGGGTCTGACATTTGATAGAAAATTATCATGGCTCCCAGATATTCGTAATTTAAAAGCGAGATGCTTACAAGCCATGAATGTTTTGCGCTCTATTTCCGCTACCAAATGGGGTGCGGATAGGAAGATGCCTATTTTTTATACGGCTCTCTAGTTAGATCTAAATTGGACTACGGAAGTATTGTGTATGCATCTGCTTCAAAAAGTACTTGCTGTTAGACCCCGTCCACAATCTAGGCATAAGAATTGCTATAGGAGCGTTCAGAACAAGTGCGGTAGAGAGCCTTTCTGTAGATGCTTCTGAACCCCCGTTATGGTTAAGAAGAGCCAAACTCCTCCTGAAATATGCTCTTCGCATATATGGTGAAAGTCAGCACCCAGCTTTTGCCTGTCTATTTGGTAAACCTAGAATCCCTCCCCATCACTCTTATAGAAGCATCAACAATTGGTTCCAGAATCTTCTGGAGAGCCTGAACCTCTCATTTCCAGCCATGCATAGACAAGAGGTCAAAAATGTCCCTCAGTGGATTCTTCCCCAACCAGATGTAAATTACAACTTATTCGGTGGGAAAAAATCAAATGTTTTGGAAGCCGAAATTAACGCACTTTTTAAGTTTTTTTTAGAAACCCTTCCTGATGGCTACCACATATATACAGATGGGTCCAAATCAGAGTTGGCTGTGCATTCCTTATAGATAATACTATATTCTCCTATCATTTGCCAAACGAGTTTTCCATCTTCTCAGTGGAATTGGTTGCGTTAGCCAAAGCGTTAGAGTTCTGTTTTCAATATCCAAATTCCAACACCTGGATATTCTCTGATTCTCTGAGCGCTTTGCAATCGTTGGAATCTTTCAATTCTGAAAATCCTTTTGTCAAAAGAATCCAGGAATACCTCTATTTTTTGGATTCCCAACGTACCAGAATTCATTTGTCTGGATCCCTAGTCATATGGGTACCCAGCAAAATGAACGGGTCGATAAGGCGGCAAAACACGCTATTACTCAGGTACCGATCTCGGAATTGCTATCAATCCCCGAGCATTTAAACCCGGTGATTTCCAAGAAACTCAAATCTTTTTGGCAGGAGTCTTGGCCTCTTAACCCAACTAATAAACTTTTTGAAGTCAAGCGTTCCATCACACAGTGGTCATTACCTTGTCTAACAAATAGGCGGGAGGATGTTGTTCTTACTCGGCTTAGGATTGGTCACAGCCGTCTTACTCACATCCATTTATTAAAAAAAGAACCAGCTCCATTGTGTTCTTGTGGAGCAATGCTAACTATTAAGCATATTTTAATCCAGTGCCCTTTACACACTAAGCTACGACGCTCATTAGGGCTGAATCATTCCTTAGATTTTTTGTTGGGTAACAACCCCACAATTTTTAAAAAAGTGTTTCTTTTTTTAAAAATTATTCATGTTTTTAAATTCATATAATCATCTTTTTATTGCTTTTGCATTATACATATTTGATCATCAAGTATAGGTTTCATTTAGTGCCATTTACACACTAATCATATTCATCAGTTTTTATTAGGCGACAACTCAAAAGAAATTAAATTTTAATCATCTATTTTATAGTCAGTTAGTGCCCTTTACACACTAATGATTTACACAGAACCTATACAAATATTTCTTATTACAGGAGAACCCTGGAGGAAAATGTCGGTTTTTAAATTTATTAGGTTTTTTAAAATCTCATAGTCATAATTTTTATTGTTTTTCCATCTTTGTCATTCACGTTTTTATGTTTGTTTTTTCCATCTGAATTTTTAAAATTTGGCCCATAAACTGTGGGTTTTTAAAGTTTCTGTCGGGTGCAAAATGGCCATAGTAGCCGACGCCCTAAAATTCCAACCAAGTAACCAACCAACGGACATACTTGGTGATTCCCGGTTAAATGTCAAAAGAGTGTTTTTATTTCTTAAAAAGCTCGTCTAATAATTAGCATATAATAAATATATGACAATATTTCGCAAACTTGGATAGATGAAGGTTTTAAGGATTTTAGTGTTTGATCTTGTAATTTTAATTGTATATATCAGATTTTTATTTTTAATTTTAGATCGGCTTTAATTATTTATGTATTTAAGTTTTCAAATTTTAGTTCTTCATGTAATATAGGACTTTTTAACTGGAAAATTTGTAATTTAATCTGGCGTAGGGTGCAAATGACCTTGATGTTGACATGCCCATAATATCAACCAACCAACCACCACGATCGAGCTCTGTTCACTAGCATAGCTAAACAGTCTCCTACTTCCTACGCCGCCGTTTATCCGAGCTAGAATGAAATTTCTTTCATGAGCTCTGTTCACTGGCCAACAGACAACTTTTGCTGGCAACTCGGCTCCTACACCACCTATTTGCACGCGCGTTGGGCGGTTTCTAGGGAGCACGCAGCGCGTTCATCGTTCCAATTTTGGCGCCTGTACGCTAGTTAGTTTCGGAGGAGGGTGCTCGACGTGGGCCTTAGTCGAAATTTTGCCTCCACCACGAAACGTTCTCTGTAAGCAGCACATTATGAGAGTCATACTGACTCCCGCCGCTTACCGGCGCTTTAATGATCCGATTTCGGCTCCACCACGACCGAGCTCTGTTCACTAGCATAGCTGAACAGTCTCGTACTTCCTACGCCGCCGTTTATCCGAGCTTGAATGAAATTTCTTTCATGAGCTCTGTTTACTGGCCAACAGACAACTTTTGCTGGCAACTCGGCTCCTACACCACCTAATTGCACGCGCGTTGGACGGTTTCTAGGGGGCACGCAGGGCATTCATCGTTCAAATTTTGGCGCCTTTACGTCCGTTAGTTTCGGACGTGGGTGCTCGAAGTGGGAATTAGTCGAAATTTTACCTCTACCACGAAACGAGCTCTGTTCGCTGCACCGGTTATTGCTCAATTTCGTGCGGCTGATCACCGCTTGTCCCTCTAAGAAGCGATCGTCCGACCCAGGCGAAGCCCGTTCCCCCGCCTCCCTCCCCCAACTCCATCAAAGAAGAAAAGGGAAGGTTTAAGAGGCGCCGGCAACCCGAGATTGGACGTCTATTTAGCAGGCTAGAGTCTAGTTCGTTATCGGATGTAACCAGACAAATCGCTCCACCAACTAAGAACGGCCATGCACCACCACCCACCGAATCAAGAAAGAGCTCTCAATCTGTCAATCTTTTCGGTGTCCGGGCCGGGTGAGTTTTCCCGTGTTGAGTCAAATTAAGCCGCAGGCTCCACTCCTGGTGGTGCCCTTCCGTCAATTCCTTTAGGTTTCAGCTTTGCAACCATACTTCCCCCGGAACCCAAACACTTTGGTTTCCCGGAAGCTGCCCGCTGGGCCATCGAGGAAACCCTGGCGGATCGCTGGTCGGCATCTTTTATGGTTAGAATTAGGGCGGTATCACATCGCCTTCGAACCTCTAACTTTCGTTCTTGATTAATGAAAACATTCTTGGAAAATGCTTTCGAGATCCAACTACGAGCTTTTATATATGCTATTGGAAAATGCTTTCGAGATCTAACTACGAACTTTAATATACGGTATTGGAGCTGGGATTACCACGGCTGCTGGCACCAGACTTGCCCTCCAATAGATCCTGTTAAAGGATTTAAAGTGTACTCATTCCAATTATGGGGTCTCGGTCGAGTCCCTTATTGTTATTTTTGGTCACTACCTCCTAGTGCCGGGAGTGGGTAATTTGCCTGCCTGCTGCCTTCCTTGGACGTAGTAGCCGTTTCTCAGGCTCCCTCTCCAGAATCGAACCCTGATTCGCCATTACCCGTATAACCTACCATCGACAGATGCGTCGCTGGTGCAAGGATCGTGCGATCGGCTCCAAGTTATCCAGAGTCACCAAACAAGAATGGTCTTGTTCTCATAAGGTCGGATCTTTTCGGCATGTATTAGCTCTAGAAATACTACAGTTATCCAAGTAGGGTGGTACGATCTAAGGAACTATAACTGATTTAATGAGCCATTCGCGGTGTCACCTTAATGCGGTATGCACTTAGACATGCATAGCTTAATCTTTGAGACAAGCATATGAATATTGGCAGGATCAACCAGGTATCTTACAAAACGATCCTCAACCGGCCAAGCAATATCCAACGCCGCGTACATGACGCAGACACCCTCACTGATTTTTTTTTTTTTTTCAAAATAACGTGAATTTCCGCAGAGCTCACAGTAGCACCACGGATGGGCGATATATATGTCGGCGCCTTTCTAATATATATTTCGGCTAACCAAGTTTGCTTTTCAGAAGCCGTTTGCATTCTCTCTCTCTTTATGGTACGATGTTGGGCAGCCTCCTATGTAAGGCTCACTCGAATCAGTCACCAAATCAAGAGCATCCATTCTCCACCGGTTAGAATCAACGTTCGCATCGGGGCTCAATGACATTCAACAGTCAAAGCTTCAGCACGAACCTCAAATCCCGTCATCGGGCTTTAAGTAGCTCCATTGA
>JAHWFO010062033.1:0-25216 GCA_023313115.1 Rhysida immarginata | reverse complement strand
AAACACAAAACGTCCTATGAACATGGGTTCAAATATGAACGATAACTTAGATATGAACAGAAATAAAAATGCCGCCACCAAGATCAACAAGTTAATAACTCAGGTTCTGTAAAGCCTAGATTAATGCAATTTGGGGGAATAACAAGGTACATAAGACTGTGTATACCGTTAAAATTTGATTGAATTCCAACGAGAAGTTTCCGAGTTACACAGTCAAAATTGTGACAAGTGCTAGTTAGTACTCACAAGTGAGCACGTACGTATTATGATGTTGAATGAGTAACTTGGAAACTTCTTGTTAGAATTAGATCAAATTTTAAAGGTATACACAGTCTTATGTACTCTGTTATTCCTCCAAATTTCATTAATCTAGGCTTTACAGAATCTGAGTTATTATAACTTGTTGATCTTGGTGGCGGCATTTTTATTTCTGTTCATATCTCAGTTATCGTTCATATTTGAACCCATGTTCATAGGACGTTTTGTGTTTATCTTAACCTCTATAATACCCCCTTTAAGTATTTTACATTCGATGTAAATCACCCTGTATGTAACCTAACTTTTTCTTGCCCTTGACGTAGAAGCTCGTATACCCTCTTGCTCTATTCAAACTAACCGTTGTTCAAATGTTTCCGATGCCCGTATAGCTTTTTCTGTTTTAGCTGCAAAGATTCTCTGACCAATATTCGTTCTTTCTCTTTCCTTTCCAGACACATGAATTTTTGCCAGTCGTCTGGACGTTTGATAGAGAGCTCAAAGGAGACCCACCTGACTCCTACGCCTCATCAATAGACACTGCCTTATTAATGATCTGTCACAGCATCATCACTTTATGCTCATTATCAATAAATCTTGAGAACGAACGTTCAATCATCGCATTAACAGCATATATACAGTTATACATCTCAGTTTCCAAAATATACACGTTCCACAGAATATATTCAAAATGTATTTTTATGAAATGCTTGGATTTGATAAAGTAGGTGATAACCCTGGCATGGCTCGGACTTTTTTTTTTGGATTAAATTTTGCAATATCTTAAAAATAAGCACAAGAAAAATCTCAGAAATAATACAGTAAAAATTCTTAATAAAAATTCAAAAAATATTTTTTTAATAGCAAACAATGGCTGGACCTCTCCAAGGATGTCACTGCTAATCTAAAAAATATTTTAAACACGTAATCATACTCTAGATGTACACTTGATGTTGCAATTTCCACTCTTCTCTCAACGTCTTGAAGCAAAACTTGGCCATTCATCACTTTTTGTAGACTAGCGTTCGCAGCTTCTTCTACTTACTTGTTAATATTTGCTCAATACCGCGCGTTGCTAAAGAATTGCTTCCTCTGTCCTCTTTTCACTTTTTCTCAACAGTCTGCTAACTCATTATCTCCTGTTATTGATCATTTTTAAGAATTTTCTTTTCTAAAAAAAGCCTCAATAACAGAAATTCTATGCATTGTTACAAATTGAAACTTATATATATTACACAAACTTTGCCTTGCATTGTTGGTCATGAAATATTTCTCATTAATATCCCTTGACATAACCATGAATATCGACTTTTATCAATAATTATTATTTTTTCGAAATCTGAGGTAGACAGTGACCTTCATCATGGTTTGAAGGTCAAGTATGCAAAATTTCATCAAGATCGGAATAAAACTGTAGACTTGCATAAGAAACAAACAAACCCACAAACAAACATCCTTCTTTATATATATAGAAGACTAGCAGAGAACCCGGCCTTGCCCGGGATAATTACGCTTGTAGGAAAAAGAAAAACCTCAAAAAGCTAAATTAAAACTCGAAATTGGTTAAAAAATACCTCAATCACTAAAATATAGACCGAAGAGATTATCCATTCTAAAAAAATTCCGAAAGACAAGAATTTACCGCTTCACTGAAAATATCCATTCTAGGCGATATACCGGGACTTGATTTACCGAAAAAAAAATTATTAAAGGCTCACAATGGATGGACCTCTCCAAGGATGCCTTCTGGTCTAAAAAATTTTTTACTCACGTAATCTTACTCTAGATGTACACTTGATGTAGTTGCAATTTCCTTTCTTCTTTCGATTTCTTGAAGCAAAATTTAGCCATTCATCACTTTCTGTAGTCTAGCGGTTGCCGATTCTTCTATTTACTTGCTTACCATTTGCTCAATACAGCACGGAGCTAAAGGAGTGCTTCCTCTATCGTCTTTCACTTTTTCTCAATAGTCTGCTAACTCATTATCTCCAGTTACTGATCATCTTTAAAGATTTTCAAGAAATTGTTAAGTACTAAGACGTCTCTTTTCTAAGAAAAGCCTGAATAACAGGAATTCTAAGCTTTGAATTCTATATTGAACAAACTTTGCCTTGCATTGTTGGTCATGAGACATATATTGTTGATCCTTGCATAGTGTTGGTGCATTGCGTGTTGACACCATTGTTGATACCTATTGTTGCACAAAGTTTTGTTTGCATTATTGGTCATGAGATATATATTGTTGGTCCGTGCAGAGTGTTTATGAATTGCGTGTTGATATCATTGTTGATACTTATTGTTGCAAAAACTTTGTCTTGCATTCTTGGTCATGAGATATTTCTCATTAATATGCCCTGCCATAACCATGAATATCGATTTTTTAATCAATAATTATTATTTTTTCGAAATCTGAGGTAGACAGTGACCTTCCTCATGCTCTGAATGTCATGTATGCGGAATTTCATCAAGATCGGAATAAAACTGTATATTTGTATAAAAAACAAACAAACAAACAAACCCACAAACAAACAAACAAACCCACAAACAAACAAACAAACATCCTTCTTTATACAGGGTGTTTCAGAATTATGTACAATAAATTTAGTGACATATTCTTCAGGTCAAAAGAAGACGAAAATGTTCTATAGCATTTTGTCTGGAAACGATTTGTTTGCGAGTAATCCAATATCATACAGTAGGGAAGCACGGTAGTTAGCAGACGATATTTTAGCAGTTCCAGCTTTTCGACTCAACACTGGGTTGAGTGGTTTGTTCCATTTAAACCTACTTTAGGGTTGTTCCATTAGTAGTGTACGGTTGTTTCCATTACTGTAGTTTCACTACTGTACATCCACTAGGAATATCAATTTCAGAACGTTTGCGTGCTTTGACATACGCATTACGATTTACGTAAAAAAAAAAGTCATGTACACGTATTCCATTGCAGAACACATTGACATGCACCTAATGTATGCTGACTGAAATGCTGTGGAAGCAAGAAGACTCTACCAAGAACGCTTTCCGAAAAGACGTTTGCCAAATAACCGAACATTTGTATCTGTTGACAGACATTTGAGGGAGCGTGGTTCCTTTGGCCGTCAAACAGGACAAGGGCGACCTGTAGCACATTCTCCGGATGAGTAGAATGTGATAATTGACATTATACATGATGAACCACAGACAAGCACCCGTCATATTTCTTCCATGGTACACATTCCGCACTCATCTGTTTGGCGCATTCTTCACCGTCAGCTTTTGCATCCATACAACCTGCAACTGGTTCAGGCACTGAACCCAACGGACCATCCACACCCACAACGATTTTGCAAATGGACCCAACGTCGTCATGCTGCAGACCCTAGTTGTCTCAGCCAGATACTTTTCACGGACGAAGCAACCTTTACCCGGACAGGAATCGTAAATTCTCACAACCAGCATCATTGGGCAGATGCTAACCCGCATGTTACCAGAGCTCGAGCGCATCAAGAGCGTTTCTCCGTGAACATTTGGTGTGGAATTGTCGGAAATAACTTAATTGGCCCTTATGTGTTGCCGCCACGATTGACTGGGCGAACGTATCTTTTGTTTCTGCAGAATGCATTGCCAGAATTACTGGAAGATGTTCCTCTTTTGATAAGATCTAACATGTGGTTCATGCATGATGGTGCTCCAGCACATTTCAGTCATGTTGTGCGAGCACACCTTAATGCTGCATACACGAATCGGTGGATAGGTCGAGGTGGACCGGTAGCCTGGCCTGCAAGATCACCCGACCTTAATCCCTTGGACTTTTTTCTGTGGGGTCATGTGAAAACGATCGTCTACAGCACAGAAGTTCCTAACATTATGAATCTGCGACAACGAATTGAAAATGCATGCCAAACCTTTCGTAATGCTGGCGACGAACTCTTCCATGACATCAGACGGTCGCTCATGCAACGAGCTGAAGCGTGCGTGCGAGCTAGTGGCGGACACTTTGAACAATTCCTATAATTTAGAGCCACGGGTTTAGTTGGCTGTATCGCGTAAATAAACCGTTTCCAGAAAAAGTGCTATAATATATTTTCGTCTTCTTTTGACCTGAAGAATATGTCACTAAATTTATTGCACATAATTTTGAAACACCCTGTATATATAGAAAGACTAGAAGAGTTACCAGGCGTTGCCCGGGATAATTATACTTGTAGGTAAACAGAACAATCTCAAAATATTAAATTATAATACTTCCCTAAGCGTATTTATAAGGAACGTTGACCAATCCCATTCAAACTGCGAAAGACTCAAGTGTTCTTTCGTGTTGATTGGTTGGTTATTCTGGCCAGCCATTTTATAAACGAAGAATCGCTAATTGGGCCCATATCTAAGTTAAGAATCGATTTTTTATCTAACCGATGTATTGCAATGCTTTCAAAAGGGTACAGAAGGTGTTTCTTGTTTATTGAAGAAATCATTTTTACATTAGTAATAGGGAAGTCGTGACCGATATTGATGGAGTGCTTAGCAACTGCCGACTGATTAGTCCTTCCGTATTTTCTGTGTGCCAAGTGTTCTTTGTATCTGGTTTTAATATTGCGCACCGTTTGACCTCGATAAACCTTGTCACATTGCGCACATTTGATTTCATAGATTCCTGATTTTAGTAACGAGGGGATTTTGTCCTTTGGGTTTGGTAGGAAGTCCTTAATTTTGTTTGGGTTAATGAAACAAATGGAAAGGCCACAAGATTTAAGTGCTGAGCTGAGTCCTCTGACAAGATGCTTATTGTAGGGTAAAGAAATAATACTTTCCTTGTTTTTGTGTCTGCCAAGCGTTGTGATGTCGTTAATGAACTTCTTGAATTTCCTTTTTCTGAATAAATCCACAGTGGTGCGACTGTTGTATCCGTTTCTGGTCGCGATGTTCTTGATAAGATTGATTTTATTCTGGAACCGTTCTTGACTCAATGGAATGTTGAGAGCCCTGTCTAGCATTGAAATAAAGGTGGCAGTCTTCTGGTTCCACGGGTGGCTGGAGTCCCTTGGAATGTAGTTGAGCCCGTTCGATGGTTTCCGGTAAATGTCAAATTCTAAATGGTCTTGCCTTCTAAAGATTATTACATCCAGGAATGGAAGCTTCTGGCCTTCTTCCAATTCCATGGTGAACTGCACTGATGGGAAAAAACTATTTAAGTGTTGGAGAAAATCATTAACATCGCACTTATTCGTATCAAAAATAGTAAAAATGTCATCCACATAGCGGAACCAACAATCTGGAAAGTAGAAATTTGAATTTCTGAGCATGTCTTCAAAGCTTTTTAGGAAAACTTCTGCCAAGATGGGACTTAAGCAGGAGCCCATTGGTGTGCCTTCAGTCAGCTTGTAAACTTTATCTTGAAAACTAAAGATATTATTATTAATGCAAAGTCTAATAAGTTTCAGACATTCGTCTTGTACCTTGGTTGGCACTTTATTGTTGTGCAGGATGTTGGTTAAAAAGTTGACCGTTTCTTGTAAAGGGATGCTAAGAAATAAAGATACTATGTCAAAGGAGATCAATACTTCTCCTTCCTTAATTGTCCTGTTCTGTACCTTTTTAACTAAATCGATGCTGTTTTTGACCGAGCTGTCGCAATCTGACAGTTTCAGAGTTTTTAAAAAATTGGCTAAAAACTTTGAAATTAGGTATGTTGGGGAGTCTATATTTGACACAATCGGCCGCATTTTCTTACCTGGTTTATGTATTTTTGGTAAACCATATAGACGTTGTAAAACAGGATTGCTAATAATCAATGATGAGGCCAATTTCTGAGGAATTAGATTCGGACTGGATTTGACCGCTTTTTTGACGTCCCTAATGAGTTTGGGTAGCGGGTTTTTATTGACTATTATGAAAGGGCCTTCGGATATAAGAGCCCCCACCCTCTGATAATAGTCCTCTTTACTGAGAATGACTATGCTATTGCCCTTGTCGCTCTTGAAGTAAAAGCACTCTTTACTATTAAGACTTTTGATAGTGGTGGAGAAATCCATTAAATTATCTGTAGAATTGTAACTCCTCCAGTTTCGGTCAAGAATTTGGGTACATTGTTCTCTAAGCCCTTTCTTTCCAGATTCCGGTAGAAATTTGAACCCTCCTTCTAAGTGTCCTACCAACGCTTCAATGTCTTTATGTTTATGATTAACAGAAAATTTTTTTTAATCCCTTAGAGAGGAGCTTGATTTCATTATTGCTGAATCTCTGTTCCGTTTGGTTAACAACTATGTTACTATCATTTGTATTACCTGGTTCTATCCTAGATTGTTGATCTCTAATGATCATGTCAAGTTTATGCTCTAATTTAGCGCTTTTTGTGTTTAGTTTGGCTTGGTTTACATAATTAACCTTCCAAAGAAAATTGTCCCAATCTTTTTTGCATATACGTTTACTAAGAAATAAATGTAGATCGTAAGCCTTGGCTTCGCATAGGGATAGTTTGTAATACAAAAAGCCTATCTCCTTTGTGAGCCTTTGGCGCTTGACTGAGGTAAGGATTTTCTTTAAGCGGGCGTCTTTGTGGTTTCTAAATCTGATACCCTCAATAAACTTAGGAAAAACCTTATGGTGCTTGCATTGGTTAAGAAAACATATGTCCGCCTTAATAGAACCTATTCTAAAATTAAGTCTAAAAAAATAATTCTGTTCCTTCTTATACTTGTTTGCCTGAGAAGCCATGGTTAAGTAAAAATTAAAACTTATGTGGATAAATGTAATGTAAGTAGAAATAAATAACTCTTTCGCCACAACAAATAGGAAAAATACAACCTGTAAGATCTTTTCGGAAGCGATTGCTACCATCGATCAGCAGTCCAGGAGCCCCTCTAGTCGGTATCGATGAGAGAACTGCCTGTATAGAAACGCCTAAGCGTATTTATAAGGAATTCAAGAACTAGGGGTTTTTCCTGAGTATTCTCCTGATTGGCTTAAGTTACTTATGTTCGATTACGATGTCGCCTACTCAAATGCTTCTCATACATACAATGGTGTTGGCAAAATTATTCCTGTGACGTATTATAACAATATTGTTGAGAAAAGTATTTTAGGTATCTAAATCGGCAAAATAACTCGATAGAAGGGTAACGGGGACCGTTTCCCGTGTGCCTGCACAATTTTCGGGTCTATATATCTTGAGGGAATTATAATTTAATTTTTTTGAGATTGTTCTCTTTACCTACAAGTGTAATTATCCCGGGCAAATCCGGATATGTCTGCTAGTTATAAATATGTTGATTCCTCAAGAGACTAGAATAGATAACAGTTAATTAGTTAGTCTTGTGGAGTTCGGGTGCAAAGACCGTTTAGGTCATCATGCACCTCAAAGATAAATACAAATAGTTAAGTAGGTAATCAATCAGACAATTCAATATCAATAAATAAATCAATGAATAAATAAATAAGTAAATAAATAATATATAATATATAAAATATAAATGTATAAATATAACTATGAGTAGAAATTTAGGAGAGAATCTTCTATGTACAAAGTGGAATTTATTTTACATTATTTACAAACATAAGCTATATACAAAGTGGAATTTATTTCAAATTATATACAAATATGAGCTCTATATAAAGATAAAGTTCATCTCAAAAACAGACTTTACAAAGCCTGGGAATCAATGGCGAAGCAATATTCAAATTGAAGAGAATAAGTTAGTAGTACGCAGAAAGCTGAAGACAGCTTTGATACTACTTTCACATTCACCAGCATAAGTTGGATATCACTGTTAGATTGTGGATTAAGTGGTTCGTCCGGAAACAGGGGCATACGGTAAGAATATGAGAGATCGTTAACTGTTCGTTGCAATGGTAACATGTTAATAGTTAATTTATATCAATTTTTCACTCACAATCAGGAGGATGATTTTATCTTAATGGGTGACTGGAACTGTACCCTTGTCCCTGCCCATGACAGGATCCCTAATAAACAATGGAGACCGGCATTGGCAAATAAACTGAAACCTTAATTGAAGAATTTAGACTTATTGATATTTGGAGAGAAACACATAAAAATGTGTTAGATGGAGTACAAAGGAAGCAAAAGCAAGACTTGATGGATTTTATATCTCCCAAGATCTTTGTTTATGTGTGCAGAAAAGTGAAATATTTGCTAAAATGATTATAGGGGATCACTTTCCTGTGACTCTTCATCTCAAAACTTCAAAGAAATACTATGGCAGACTAGGGAAATATAGTTTCCCAGCATGGAAACTAAAAGACCCACAATGTGAGGAACATATGAATAAATTTCTTGCAAAATATCATGACTTAATGCCATATAACGACAAGCAATGACAGCTTTGGGACTTTTTTAAGATTTTAATTACTAAAGAGATTAGAAATTATAATATAAAATTATAATATAAAGGAACACTTAATAGATACATATTTCAGACATAAAACATCATTGTACTCCTTACAGGCAAAGAGTCTAAAAAATTATCAGAACACACATAAGCCCTACATGTAGGGTGTATATGAAACCCTGTCACAAACTTTTAGGGGAAGTAGTATGGATGATTCTAAGCAAAAAAGTTCATATGAACATGGGTCGGAATTTGAACCTAATTGAGATATGAACAGAAATTAAAATGCCACCACTAAGATCAACAAGTTAATAATTACTTTCTACAATATCTAGGATGATGAAATTTGGGAAAATAATAGGGTACATAAAAATTGTGTATATTGTTAAAATTTGAACGAATTCCATCGAGCAGTTTCCCAATGTAAGGACATGAGGACATTGAAATACAGACTACCAAAAATAATTAACGATAGTTGGACGGGACAAACTACGGAATTGATTTGTACGTGGAATAATCCTCTCCTTGTCGTTCACAGTAATATTACATGGAAATTTAGGAGAAAGGCTGGGTGTAACCCTGAATTTTTTTTAGGATAGGGAGGAGAGAAACTCGAAATTGTGTTCTTTGTGATATGTGTGGAGACGAAGTACATGTTTTTATTTGGCTGTAAAGGTTTGGAGGAGATTAAGAAGAGCAGTTACGGTTTGTTGGAAAACGTGGGTGCGGATATGAATTCTGTTGAAAAATATTCACAGTTTGGTATACCGAAAGGAGAGAAAATAAAAAGTAGGATTTTATTAAGCGAAACTATTGTGATAGTCCTTTCAGTTATACAAAAAACTATTATAGCCTGGGAGCATAATAAACCTTTTAATTCGTATGGGTTTCTAATTAAGAATATTTTAAGCTTTTATCAGAAAGAAAAGAGAGGTAATTTGAAATTTATTGATAGGTGTTTTTTTGTTATAGATATATGTGTAATCGATGTGACGTGATTTACCTGCGGAAGGATCATTCTTTTTTAGGGTGGTGGTCATTTGGAAAAATTGTGAATTGTCGATGATTTTTTAGTTTTTATTTTTAAATTTGTTTGTGTATGTCTTTGTCTGGCATTAGATCGATTAATTTTTTTGAGGTTTTTTGTGGTAATAGAAAGTGGTTTTAACTTTTATTGATGTTTTAATAATTGTAAATAATTTTGTATATAAGTTAGATATTTTGTGTATAGTATTTATTTTTGATATATATATTTATAAATAGTAGTTGTAAATTTTGTATTTTTGTAATTCTTTTGTATATAATAGGTATTTTTTGATTTTGGTCTTTGTATATTTGTAAATAATGTTTGTAATGTTTCTAAATAATGGTTATTGTTGAATTGTTTAGAATTATTTGTATAGAGTAGATGGAAATTTGGATTATAGTTTTGATAAGTATTTATACACTCTCTATTTGATTGGAAATGTTTACATTTTTTATTACTATTATGTGGAATTTAATTGTGTGGATTGGGTAGGGTTTTTATTTTTTTGAGTTTTAATGTGATTTTACACGTTCTATCTAGGTTGTTAGATAATTGTGAATTAGTTAATTGGATTAAAGTTGTTCACCTAATTTTGTATTTTATGAATCTGATATTATAATGTTTATTAATGTATAATGGAATTTCTAAATTATTTTGTATTTTCTAATTTTGGGTGAATAAACGGATAATCACCTACAGTCCACTGTGTCAAGGAAAAGGAGGTCTCCGAAAACGCATGAGGCTATTTTGCAAAGATTAAGAGGGGATTATATGGAAATATTAAGAGAAGCAGTGGATAGGAAAATTGGAATTAGGAAAATGATAGAGAATTATAATTATGTAATTGAAGATTTTATTAACCTTGGAGAACAGATGATTCAACAGAAAAATTTTCCAACAGATGATTGATCCTTCCGCAGGTTCACCTACAGTTAGTACGAAAGCTGTTTCTTTCAGCTCCTCATTTTGGTTTGTTGTTTTGGTTTAATTGCTGTAGATTGAAGTTTGGGTGGGTTATTTTTTTATTAATCAGATCTGTTTTTTTCTTTTTTGGTTACACAAATGATGGGGATACCGAAATAACTACCTACATTCAAGTGGTGCTTGCGCCAAAATTATCTAATGAAGCAATTTCTGCTTCTTTTGAGGATAACAGGGTAATAATTAGAACAGTTGATGAGAGCAAAGTTAGAGATTCAATTGAGATAATTAACAAAATATGTGGTGAGGAGTACATCAGGGCTATTGGTAGACTTGATGGATTCTTCACACATGTGTATATGAAAAATAGCTCTCTAGTAGAAAAAATATTAAGATCCCCTTTGCTGATTAAAGGACCAGAAGTCACTCCGGAGAAGTTTGTCCAGGATTCAGAGAAATTATTGTTAAGTGAAGTCCTCCCTTCCGTTCCCCTTGTGGAGAGAATTACCGAGTTAAAGAAGTACTATATTTTGCGATCTAGATTATTCCCAATGTACGTTAAAGGCTATAAGTCCATCCTCTCCTTTCAGAGATTCATATATGTTTCTTCGTTGCCTAACGTTGTCCCGCTGGATTAAGCTTATATCAACATTGCTGTTGCGGATTGGAAATGCAATATTAGGCTTTCCAAGGCCGTTAAGGCATGTTATCATTGTGGCGACCAGGGTCACTTGATCAAAGATTGTCCCGGATTAGAGAGCAATGCATCTGACTGCCAGGGAGATCTGGCGGAGTTATTGCCAAATGATGGTGGTCGCCAAGTAAGTAACACTCCGGTTAGAAATCCCAAAAGACAACGTGAAGAGGCAGCAGGAAGAGGTGTCTCTGAAGGGGGAGGATGGGGATGAAAATACTATTCAAGAAACTTTAAATATAAATGACGGATCTAATATTTTAGCCAATGAGGCGAATTCTGAAGAGGTAAGTACTCTTCTAAATAACCAAGATAAAGATATGAATGTTAGCAGTAGTACTGGGGAGGATTTATCTATGAGTTCGGAGGGGGGGGGGGGGCTTCATGGAAATGTAAAAACATGTTGATGAAACTCTGAATCTGTCTGCATCTGCTTTAAAGCTTCCTAACCATCCCAGAGGGTGGATTTAATTCAGAAAAAAAACTCGCCTTGAAAGCAAGTTCTTTCTGATGATATCGGAAGCTCGTAAAGGGAAAACAAGTTTGCGAGATATGATTAAACGTTACAATTATACGCTGGAAGAGTTTCTAATAGTAGCCACGAGAAAACAAAAACAAAAAAAATGTCTCTGAACCCTCTCAGGAGGAGATTAGAAAAGCCATAGACATTATCCAAAAGGTTAGAAGGCAGAAATCTAAGTAACTTGCTGGTCATCATTCCATGTCTTAAACCTTTATTCCTGGAATGTCCGGGGGTTAAATTCGTATAGCAATAAGAACTTTTTTACTGATTTCAACTTGAAAGACAAAAACGCGGTTTATTTGATCCAGGAAACTGGTATCATGATTGTCAGTACTAGATGATGATTTTGCTATTTTTAGTGTGAAAGCATCCCATAGGTTCAATGGGCTTCTCAAAATGGTCCCGAGAAATCGTGGTAAGATTGTAGAAAAAGTTATTATAGAGGAGGCGTATGTGTCTGGATTTACCTATGTTCTGGGACGACAAGCATTCAGAATTATGAACATTTTCATCCTTCAGATCAATTCTAGAGCAGCTGCAGCTTTGAAAAAATGTCATATTTATGTAGACTCAGCTCCGTTGGAACTGTTTATTTTAGGCGGGGATTGGAATTCACTCTTGAACCCGCCCTGGATCGTTTGGATGGAACTGAATGGCGTCCTGCATTAAGGGCTCAGTTGAGATCGAGTCTGCTTAAATGGAGTGTGGTTGGCTCTTGGCGACGGTTCAATGGCAACTCAAAAGTTTTCACTTGGAGTCGTGGAGATTCCAAAACCAGACTCGATCGGTTTTATGTCACCCGTGATCTCCTACAATCGATCTGTCTTTGTGAGATATTGTCTCTGTGCGTTAAAGGCGATCATAAGCGTATAAGAATTGCAATAACTTTAAGATTTCAGTACAGAGGCAGACTGTCCCAGGTTTTATTTTCTTCCTGGAAGTTTAGTGACGACGATTGTAGGAGGGATTTTAGAGCATGTGTTAGCAAGTTTGCTGATTTTATGTAGTGGAATGATCACCCCATTCAGTTCTGGGATGCCGCAGCTGCAGGTGTTTGTAAAAAATTATAACATCAAAGATAAGCTAAAAGATAAACTTTTAATGGAGGTCTATTTTAAAAACAAATATGGCCTCCAAAGTCTGCAGTCTGCCATGAATAAAAAAATTGTAAGAAATAGGTCCTCTATAAATGACATTAGATGTGTAGAGGAAGATGGTATTTTAATATAAGAGGAGGACCAAATTGTAAATGCTTTTTTAAGCATTATACAACAATTTATAGTGAGACGCCCTCTAATCTGGGGAAAATTAAAAAATGTCTTTTTGAATTTAAAGGTAGTTCTGACATCCTTGATGGCGATGAATGTATTACATTAGATGAGATAAAAATTGCTATAGACGGATTAAATAAGAACTCGGCACCAAGATGTGATGGCTTGCCTCTGGAGGTTTTATTGTGGCCTGAGGTCCAAGTCTGTCTAGTACAAGTTTTCAATTATTGTTATAAGGTCGGAAAACTTCTGAATTCAACTGGCATGGCTGATATTGTTCTAATCCCGAAGATGGAGAATCCGGTATCTGTGAAGCAATGCTGACCCATTTCAATTATAAATATGGATTTCAAAATCCTGACCAGGGTAATCTATAATAATATAGTGGGCCAGGTCGAACATTCGGTCGGTATTTTTCAATCTGCTTTTTTAAAAGATCGATCTATTCAGGAATCTCTACAGATCATTCGGGATATGAACGATATCATAGCATATAATAAAGGTCTCTTAATATCCTTAGATAATGAAAAGGCGTTTGATCAAGTTAATCACTCGTACATTTTGGAGATATTAGAGACCTTTAATTTTCCAAAAAACTATATCCGCTGGTTTAGTATTTTATCAGATAATTAGTCATGCCAGCTTTGTTTTGGCGATCGGAGATCGGCCAAAATCAAAATGTATTCTGGTTTTAGACAGGGTGACGCTTAATCTCCTATCCTGTTTATTTTGAGTTCAGAGCCTTTTTTGAGGAATGTGATAAACAGGATTAGGTTGGTAAGAGGAAGATATTTTCAATCACTGCCGATTTATTCTGCTTATGCAGACGATATCTCCCTATTTTTGTTCAGCACACGAGAATTGGAATGTGTGAATAATTTAATAGTCAATTATGAGGAGGTATCGAATGCAAAAATTAATTATGGTAAATCTAGCATGATAAATTATATGAAAGACAACAATAGGTTAGTGGAGAGTATCTCCAATTTCAAGCTGGTTGACAAGATTAAAATTTTGGGTACATATTTTTGTAAAAATGACCAAGCTAGGGTTAATTTTGTTCATTGGTTTGATGAATTAAAGGAGTGTATACAGAATTGGCAATCCTTTGGGAATCTGATTACGATCAAGGAACGGACTAATATGGCCAACATGTCCCTGATTAGCAAATTCGTCTCTAAGATAAAAAAATATAGAGTCCCCCGTAAAATCTTTGGATAAGATGAATGGTGAGATTGTGCGCTGGGTCAATGGTAATCATCGATGGCCCAGACGTGGTTTTATCAGAGGGGGCTGAATTTAAAAAAATTGAATATACTTAGAATAAGATGTAGAGTCGAATTTGTTTTAAGTACCATTAGGGAGAGCCATTCTGTATACTTTCGGGACTTTTTCCATATGCAATATGGCAAATATAATCCCTTCTTTAGTACATTGAAAAAAGAAGTTCTGTATCCATTGCCTAAATTAATTAAAAAGACAAGGAAAATTTTTTTCAGGGGGGTGTCCACGAAATTAATACGGAATGTGGAAGAATATGCAAGAACAAATACAAAGCTAAGCATAGATATAAGGGAAAATTCAGTAAACATTCTATAAATTACAGATATAAAGATGTAAATTTTGTTATGAGTGACGGAGAATGTATAAAAATTTTTGTTGACAAAAGTGTCAGGTTTTTCCCTTATCTCCTACCCTACGAATTAGTTTGTGATTTGAATAATTATTTTATCACTAAGGATGTGGCCACCAACTGGAAATTTAGAAGAAAAGGAGGGGTTACGCCAGAATTTGTATGGAGATTAAAATGAAGAAGTACCCCGCACTGTAAAAAATATCATACCACTGGAACAGAAGAACATTTCTTGTTGCATTGTAATAAAGTTGAGCGTTTTTATAAATGTATACAAATACAAAGTCTTGTTGGCCTCATTAGCGGCGATGTTTAGTATGTAGACGATTTTCTGTTGTATGGCATCCCAATTGAAGGTAAATTCAAATGTAAACTATTGTTTTCCCAAATAATTGTTATTGCAATAAGTGCAATTCAAGCAGCAGTGATTGCTTTTGAATACAATGAACAGTTTAATGTTCTGGGCCTATTTATTAAAAAGCTATGGATTTTCTATACCACGGAGAAATTCTTCCATCAAAGAACGGGACGTATCAAAGATTTTTTTAGGAAATAGACATATGCATGGAAATTTATGCAAAACTACTTTAAATGGGTATTAGTTTTGTAATTATTTGTAGGTGTTCCTGCGGTAATTGTGTATATTGTAAATAATTATGTATGTATGTATATAGTAAATTTTGTTATTGTGATGTTATGTGATTTGAAGATTTTTTATGAATGTGGTTATTTGTCTTCTTGAGTTATTTTTCGATGTATAGAGAGAATATATTTTTGATACTATATTATAGATTTTTATGTATTTTTTCTTTCAGTTTTTAGAAAGAGGGCTTTTGTTGATTATATTTATAGAGTTTATATATACTATTTTGGATGTTATAATTTTGTTTTTTATTTGTTTGTTTTACGTAATTCTATAGGTGTTGATCTTTTTTAATTTGATTAATTATGTAATATCTTAGAGTAATTAAATATAATCTCACCTACGGAAACCTTATTACCACTTTTATATCCTCTAAATGGTCAAGTTCGGTCATCTTCCTGGCACGCCACCGCGACCCTAGGGTCGCAGCGACCGCCATTCCGAAGACCTTATTATATGCTGAAAAGCATATATTGGTTTCGCTCTGTTTGTGTGTCTCTGTCTGTCTGTCTGTCTGTCCGGCCGTCCGTCCGTCCGTCCGTCTGTATGTCCGAGGATTTCTCGAGAATGCTTTAACTTTTTCAAGTTCTTTTTTCGCTGTTCGATAGAGATCCTTCCTGAGCTCACCTGATTAGTTTGTCCTCGAAATCGGTCTAACAGTCACGTGACTATTGAGACCCAAACTCCCCAATTAAATTTTTTTATTGGTAATATAAGGCATGTAATATGTCATTCGAACGGGAACGACGAGCACAAGACGAATATGACATTCTTTTCGATTTTCGAAATGCTACGTCCGAGAAAATGACCCCCAAAAATACTTCAATGACCCCTTATTACGAGCTTTAGCTAAAGCTATATATAATTGTACAAGCATAATCAGTACCTTTTTGTGCCTGGCCAGTCATCGTTTGCACGAAAATGGAAGAACTGCGATATATCAATTTTTGAAGAGCTCTCGTGGACCCCTTCAAGCACGTGCACTAATGTTAAGAATATGAACTTTGGACATGTAATATATCAATCGAATCTTACTGACGAGTCATAAGTGAATACAGTGTTACTTTTTGTTTATCATTTAAGCATTGCTGATGGCAGCTTGGAGTACGTACCCGTTATGAAGCATTCTTGATGCACGTGCTCATTTCATTTTAAAATTCAGTGCTGTTAGGCTTATTGTTAAATTAATGGTAGGGCGATTGTTAAAAATGGCTAATTAATGTTAGGCCTATAGTTAAAATGACTAAATATTGTTAGGCCTATTGTTAAAGATGGCTAATTAATATTAGGCCTATTGTTAAAAATGGCTAATTAATATTAGGCCTATTGTTAAAAATGGCTAATTAATATTAGGCCTGTAGTTAAAAATGGCTAATTAATGTTAGGCCTATTGTTAAAAAGACTAAAAAATGTTAGGCCTATTGTTAAAAATGGCTAATTTATATTAGGCCTATTGTTAAAAATTGCTAATTAATCTTAGGCCTATTTTTAAAAATGGCTAATTAAAGTTAGGCCTACAGTTAAAATGACTAAATAATTTTAGGCCTATTGTGAAAGATGGCTAATTTATGTTAGCTATATAGTTAAAAATGGCTAATTAATGTTAGGCCTATTTTTAAAAATGGCTAATTAATATTAGGTCTATTGTTAAAATGGCTAATTAAAGTTAGGCCTATATTTAAATATGATGTGAATGAGCATAGAATCAAAGGTATTTCCACTGTTTATTTAAACCAAGTGGAAGTAAAAGTGAGATATTCAAATTCAAAATTACATCTGCGTCAGAGCTAAAGCTCCTTGGAATGCTTAAAAGATTTTTCCCGACAATGCTTTGAAATAATGATTTTTCCATTCTGACGTTTATGATAACTTTGATCTAGCAGTGGAAAGAATATAGGCCCAGTAGTTTAAACATGTAGACGTGCGAGGATTTTATTCTTATTTCGCCCGTGTTTGGAAAGGTTCGTGTGAGCGCTGAAATCGAATACGTAAATTTACGTGCAGTTTTCGCCATTGCTGTATATAAAAATATGACTGTAATATTAAACAACAAATTTTTATATCTTCTTTTCAGCATATTTGAAAATCGTTTTTCGAGTTATATTCTTGTTAAATCATTCAATCGGTAGTAGCGACGGGCGGTGTGTACAAAGGGCAGGGATGTAATCAACGCGAGCTTATTCACGGAGAATAATTCCAAGCCCAGATCCCTATCACGAAGGAAGTTCAACGGGTTACCCGCTCCTTCCGGAGTGGGGGAAAGCACACGCTGATTCCTTCAGTGTAGCGCGCGTGTGGCCTCGGACATTTTAGGGCATCACAGACCTGTTATTGATCAATCTCGTGCGGCTGAGCGCCGCTTGTTCCTCTAAGAAGCAATCATCCGACGGAGGCAAAGCCGTTCCCTTGCCCCCCACTCCATCGAAGAAAGGGGGGGGGGGGGGTTAAGAGGCGCCGGCACCCCGAGATCGGACTTCTATTAAGCAGGTTAGAGTCTCGTTCGTTATCGGAATTAGCCAGACAAATCGCTCCACCAACTAAGAACGGCCGTGCACCACCATCCACCAAATCAAGAAAGGGCTCTCAATCTGTCAATACTTCCGGTGTCTGGGCCGGGTGAGTTTTCCCGTGTTGAGTCAAATTAAGCCGCAGGCTCCACGCCTGGTGGTGCCCTTCCGTCAATTCCTTTAGGTTTCAGCTTTGCAACCATACTTCCCCCGGAACCCAAATACTTTGGTTTCCCGAAAGCTGCCCGCCGAGTCATCAGAGGAACTCCGGCGGATCGCTGATAGGCATCGTTTATGGTTAGAACTAGGGCGGTATCTGATCGCCTTCGAACCTCTAATTTTCATTCTTTATTAATGAAAACATACTTGGCAAATGCTTTCGCAGTAGTTCGTCTTATGTCGGTCCAAGAATTTCATCTCTAGCGTCGCAATACGAATGCCCCCGTCTGTCCCTATTAATCATTACCTCGGGTTGAAAAAAAACAACTAAATAGAACCGAGGTCCTTTTCCATTATTCCATGCTGAGCTATGCAGGCGGGACACGTCTGCTTGGAGTACTCTAATTTGTTAAAGTAAACGTTCCGGTCACACAAGACACTCAACGAAGACCACAGAGGGATGGCCGGCAGGATAGCTCCGGGGCTGGCAGTGAGACCGCACGAAGGTGGACCGCCGGACCGGCAACGACTTCCAACTACGAGCTTTTTAACCGCAACAACTTTAATATACGCTATTGGAGCTAGAATTACCAAGGCTGCTGGCACCAGACTTGACCTCCAATAGAGCCTCGTTAAAGGATATAAAGTGTACTCATTCCAATTACGGGACCTTGGAAGAGTCCCGTATTGTTATTTTTCGTCACTACCTCCCCGTGCCAGGAGTGGGTAATTTGCGTGCCTGCTGCCTTCTTTGGATGTGGTAGCCGTTTCTCAGCCTCCCTCTCCGGAATCGAAACCTGTTTCCCCGTTACCCGTTGCGACCATGGTAGGTGCATAACCTACCATCGACAGTTGATAAGGCAGACATTTGAAAGGCGCGTCGCCGGTGCAAGGACCATGCGATCGGCTCCAAGTTATCCAGAGTCACCAACCGGGAATGGATCGTTTCCGTTCCATATTGGTCTTTTTCTAATAAAAGCGCTCATCCCCGAAGGTCGGAGCTTTTCACCATGGAATAGCTCTAGAATTACCACAGTTATCCAAGTCGGGTGGTACGATTTAAGGAACCATAACTGATTTAATGAGTTATTCGCGGTTTCACCTTAATGCGATATGCATTTAGACATGAATGGCTTAATCTTTGAGACAAGCCTATGACTACTGGCAGGATCAACCAGGTATCTTACAAAACATTCCTCAACCGGCCAAGCAGTATCCAACACCACGTACATGATGCAGACACCCTCGGCCGATTTATTTTTCAAATTAACGTGAATCTCCGCAGAGCTCACAGTAGAACCACGGACGGGCGATATATCCGTTGGCGCCATTCTAATCTATATTCCGGCTAACCGAGTTTGTTTTTCAGCAGCCATTTGTTTTCTCTCTCTGGTACGATGTCGGGCAGCTTTCTGTTGAAGGCTCACTCGAATCTGTCACCAAATCAAGAGCATACACTTTCCACCGGTTAGCATCGATGTTCGCAGCGGGGTGCAACGACATTCTACCATCAAACTGAAGCAGGAACCTCAAATCCCGTCATCGGGCATTAAGTAGCTCCATCAACATGCCTCTTTTTATTATAAAAGGTAGCGTAACCCTAACGTCCCACAGTGCGTCTCAGGTGATCCCAGAAATAATTCAGTGACAACTGCAGGTCGATACGATTGATACAAAGAATCCAGCCTTTTTGCTGTCAGGATCAGGCCGTCAACAAAGCCTGCAAAGCCAGATCTTCTTTCCCGGGAGAATCCAAGCATTCGCCCGTTAGATGGCTTCTTGCTCGTGCAAGTGAAAACCATCCATAAAGGAACGAGAGAGCGTAAGTCGTAGCACACTTCGTCCTCCTATTCAAGTTGGTTGGTGCGTCGGCTGCTATGGCCATTTTGTGCCCGACAAAAAGTTTAAAAACCCACAGTCTATGGGCCCAAAGTTAAAAAAATCATATGAAAAAGAATTCATAAAAATGTGAATGACAAAGATGGAAAAACAATGAAAAATATGACTATAAGGATTTTAAAATAACAAATAAATTTAAAAACAGACATTTTTTCCCAGGGTTCTCCCGTAATAAGTATTATTAGTATAGGGCGGTGCAAGTCATTAGTGTGTAAAGGCCACTAAATAAAATAAAATAAAACATACTTAATGGTGAGATATATACAATGCAAATGCAATAAAAGGATGAATATGAATTTAAAAACATGAATAATTTTTAAATAAAGAAATAATTTTTTAAAAATCATAGGGTTGTCCCCCAATAAAAAAAATCTAGTGAATAATTCAGCCCAAATGAGCGTCGTAAATTTGTGTGTAAAGGGCACTGTATAATAATATGTGTAATAGTCAGCATTGCTCCACGGGAGCACAATGGAGCTGGGTCTTTTTATTAATAAGTAGCCGTGAGTGATACGGCTGTGACCAATCATAAGCCGAGTAAGAACAACATCTCGCCTGCTTGTTAGACAAGGTAAGGACCACGGTGTAATGGCACGCTTTATTTTATATAATTTATTCGCTGGGTTAATAGGCCAAGACTCCTGCCAAGATCATAAGAGTTTCTTGTAGATAACCGGGAACAAATGTTTGGGGATTGAGAGCCGCTCCGAAATAGGTAAGTGTGTAATAGCGTCTTTTGCTGCCTTGTCGACCTATTCATTTTGCTGGATGCCCATATGGCTAGGAATCCAAACAAAATAAATTCTGGTACCTTGGAAATTCAGATAATAAAGATATTCCTGAATTCTTATAACAAAACAATTATCTGTATTGAATGACTCCAAGAATTGCAAAGCGTTCAGGGAAACAGAGAAAATCCAAAAGTTGGAATTCGGATAATTAAAAGAGAACTCCAATGCTCTGGTTATGGCTAACAATTCCGCGGAGAAAATAGAAAATTCGTTTGGCAAATGATAAGAAAATACCAAGTTATCTATAAGGAATGCACAGCCCACTCGGTCCTCTGATTTGGACCCGTCTGTGTATATATGGAAGCCATCAGGGAGGGATTCTAAAAAATTCCTAAAAAGTGACTAATTCCTAAAAAATTTCAGCTTTCATAAAATTAGATTTTTTCCCAGGAAACAAATTGTAATTTATATCTGGCTGGGGGAGAATCCACTGAGAAACATCTCTGACCTCTCGCTATATATGGCTGGAAATGCGAGATTCAGGCTCTCCAAAATATTTTTAACATATTGTTTATGCTTCTAAAGGTATGATGGGGAGGGATATTAAGTTTATCAAATATACAGGCAAACGCTGGGTGCAGACATTCACCATATATGCGAGGAGCATATTTAAATAGGAGGTTTGCTCTTCTAAACCATAATGGGGGTTCAAAAACCTCCACATAAAGGCTCTCTACGGGACTTGTTCGGAAAGCTCCTGCGGCAATTTTTATGCCTAGGTTATGGATGGGATCTAACAGCTTCAAAGTGCTCTTTGAAGCTGAGGCATAAACAATGCGCCCATTGTCTAATTTAGACCTAACTTGGGAGCTGTATAAAAATAAGAGCATTTTCCTATCAGCTCCCCATTTGATAGCAGAAATAGAGCGCAAAACATTCATGGCTTGTAAGTATTTCGCTTTTAGATTACGAAGATGTGGGAGCCATGGTAGTTTCCTATCAAAGGTCAGACCCAAGAATTTATGGGAGTCCACCACTGATATAGGGGATCCAGATAGTGTAAGGTCCGGGTCTGGATGGAGACCTCTCTAAAAACAAAAGTGAACGGCCCTTGTTTTTTGGGGTGAAAATTTAAAGCCTACTTCGTTGCTGCAGATAACAAGTTTGTTAATGGCTAGTTGCAGTTGACGCTCAATGAAGAACATTGAGGACCCTCGACAGTAAATGGCGATGTCGTCGACATACTAGGAATAATTCACAGTGGATGGAAGTTGTAAGCAAGCCTCATTAATAGCAATGAGGAAAAGGAAGGGACTCAGCACACTTCCTTGTGGGACACCCCTTCTATTCACGGAACTGTTCTGAAGAAGCTGAAGTAGTGTGCCGAAAATAAAGCCTATATTCCGCTGCAATGCCAAAAAAACATATAATAGGTAATAATAAAACCTCATCTCTTCACTCGCCTCAACGATGCTCCCTATATATATATAGCACAAGACTGACTACAATTGTTCCGAACAGAAAAATAGACAGTCACGAATGCGACTGCCTCCGACTTTGCCATGCCTATGTCGACACATCATGTCCGGCAATCATTTCCCATCACCGACAAAATAAAAGGAAAAGTAGCAAGTTTATTTTTGGGACTGTTGATGTTTGAAATTTTTTCATAGGGAGTACCTCTAAGATAAGCCTATTCAGGATCGAAAGCACGGAACTCTACACTCAGCAAGTTGATGTCGGATACAGAGATACGCAAAGGGGAAAAAAATTTAGGTATCTAAATCGGCAAAATAACTCGATAGAAGGGTAACGGGGACCGTTTCCCGTGTGCCTGCACAATTTTCGGGTCTATATTTCGTTATGAAATTTTTAATATAGTGCTGGTCTACTGTAGCTCTGTGCTTTCGCTCGAGCTCTGTTAACTAGCAAACGGAAAATTTTGTTCACAACTCGGATCCTATGCACCTATCTGAACGCAACTCAGACGGTTTCCTGGGAGCACGCAGCCCGTTAGTCGTTGCAATTTTGGCGCGTTCACGTCCGTTAGTTTTGGAGGTGGGTGCCCGACGTGGGACTTAGTCGAAATTTTGCCCCCACCACAAACGAGCTCTGTTCACTAGCAAACGGACACCAAAAGAGTGTCATATTTACTCCCACCGCATACCCGCGCCTTAATGAATTGATTTTGCTTCCACTACATACGAGCTCTGTTCACTTCCGTTCGCAACATTTGTTCACAACTCGGCTCCTATGCCACTTATCTGCACGCAACTTGGATGGTTTCCTGAGAGCGTGCAGCCCATTAATCGTTGCAATTTTGGCGCGTACACGTCCGTTAGTTTCGGAGGTGGGTGCTCAACATGGGACCTAGTCGAAATGTTGCCTCCACTACGAACGACCTCTGTTCAGCTACTAGCCAATTGAGGATCTTCCGAATCGAGAGAAAACGTGCCCCGCGGGTCGGCAGCAGCCAGCTAAACGTGCCCCTTGTTCCCGCGTCGATTCGGACATTGTCAAAATTTCGATACATCTCACTGTTCTTGTCGTAGGTGTGTTCACAGGAGTTTATTAGGGAAGTATTTGCCAGTAATGATGATAGGAATCAACGGGTAAGTGATGCATCCTGCCTCGGCTAAGAGAATGACAGAGACCCACTGTGTTGGACTTCGTTATAATTTTGGATTGATCGAAAAAAAAATTAAATAAGCAAGGCCCCTAATGCTATCAGCAGTCGAGGGCAGACACGACATTAGAGAACGAGTCAGGCTCGTTGTTTAAATATCCATGCTGTAGTTTTGTTCATAAATAATTTTAAAAAATATTCTAAAAATGGGATGCATCCGTCTGTTGTGGACAAATCCCCCAGTGGAAGGCAGAGTCTCAATAGATCGCAGTGTGGTCACTGCACTACTAAGTACAACACCGCTACCAATATTTAGATCATCTATGGACGATTTAGCGCTTCCGCTTCGAGCGCATGGATACGAGTGATGACGGCGCGGCCCCTAGTGGATAAACGACTCGACCACCCGGGAAATAGGATTCGGCAATTTGCAGAGGTGAACCTCGGGCGGCGGGCCGGGGATTCACTCCCCTATCTTGCCCCGCACGCCTAGCAGTACCTCTCTTGGATCGAGGTGCTAACGGTATCGTTGCTGCGGCTAGATGGGATTCTGAATTAGAGACGTTAAGTCATAATCCCGCGGATAGTAGATTCGCACCCCTGGCCGCTCGACCAAGCACACTTGCCAAGTGTCCAAACCTGCGGTTCCTCTTGTACTGAGCAGGATTACTATCGCAACGACCGGTTATCAGTAGGGTAAAACTAACTGTCTCACGACGGTCTAAACCCAGCTTTCGTTCCCTGTTAGTGGGTGAACAATCCAGCGCTTGGCGAATTCTGCTTCGCAATGATAGGAAGAGCCGACACCGAAAGATTAAGAAGCGACGTCGCTAGATAACTTTTCTGACATCTCTTGCCTAAAACTCTTAAAATCAAAAGGATCGATAAGCCACCAAATTCGTATGGAAAATCGAGATCAAGCCAGCATTTGCCCTTTTGCTCCACGCATGTTGGATTTGCTCTCTACAATTAACCCCCACCGGCACAATTGCATCCTCAAAAATACGTACTACCTATTCCGCCATGACATGCAAGTTCAACACTGTTGCTGCGACAGAGGATCCGAGTCGATCTAAACGAGCAAATACCTTAACCTGGACTTCGACAGCAAGAGTTTTTAAACGCTGTATGCCTAATCCGCCTTCCCTAGTTTTCATATACATGAGTAGGTTCGTGAACCCTATGGGCAAATGCAACCAGCGCTTCACGAACTGACAGATCTTCTTGTGTATCCGATCGGCACTGGAGCGGGCAAAAAGCGAATTCCCCAAGGCGTATAAAACCCTCGGAAGAACTACTGTTCGCAAAAGGGAAGGTTTAAGCACTGCTCCTGTGATGGTGTTAAGGAGCTCCAATACAGGCTTCATCACGACAGCCGGACCCTTATCCGCGAAAATGTTCAAGGTGAGGTAGGTCTTAGGTTGGCCAGTTTGGAGCAGAAGAATAGTATTTCCGCTCCCCAACTCCAACGGACGAATATGGTACATAATACAGCCATTGGAGTCATAACCCCACCCGAGGTACCTGATCTTATAATGATTTAAAACCAAACCTTGGCAAAACAGGTAACACTCGGCGGTATCGACCAACAACCGTAGCCCCAGATTATCGCTGGATAAGAGTAAAATATCATCAGCATAAGTCAACGCCGAAACTGAGGTATCGGACGTAACCTCGCTGGATTCCTACTGGCCTTGGGAATCCTCTTGTCTGGCGAACAAAATATTTAACCGAGGTTTGAGAAAGGGTGCCGAGCGACCCTATCGCTGTGCTTTCGCGCAGAACAAACCAAAGTGGCCGAAGCACTTTGCGTGCAGGGCCAAGGAAGGTAATGACTGCATCTCACAGACCTCCACTAGACACTTTTCCTCAGCGTTCTTAGACACTAGGCACTAGTCAAAAGTGGATGGGATAGCAGCAGTCACCCTCTGGCTTCTGCATTGTTTGCAGAACTGCAATCGAAGCTCTTTAAACCTCTCTCCCTACTGGCTGGCACCCAAGGCAGT
>JAHWFO010062023.1:0-12558 GCA_023313115.1 Rhysida immarginata | reverse complement strand
GAGCACATACACTGGGGAAGTGACTTAGATTTATACTATGTATAGATAGAAGAAGATAGATAGATAATGTGTACGTGGTTATTATTTATGTAAAATAAATCATCGGTAATTTCTTAGATGATTTTATTCTTTTGAAGAAAGAAAAATGATAATTCACTTGACATTTAAAAGTGATGTAAATCTTATTTTTCTAGGATGGAGATTGGCAAATAAATCAACAATTTTATTCAGATCAAATTTCTTATCAGCCGAGAGTCAGTGCTTCACTCATAGACTTTCTCAGATAGTTGGAAGTCGTTGTAATCCACTGAATGATCTTTCTCATTCACATGAAGTTACTGGTAAAGAACAAACATATTCTAATAAAGAATGTAAATTAGAAAATAACATTTCATCACAGTTAGCTAAGGCTGATGAAGTAGAAGTTGCTAATTCTTCAATTTCTACTGTTGACCATTTCTTTTTCCAAAGTAAAAACTCTTGGCAAACAATTTCAGGAGAATCAATTACTAAATGGCTAAAAGTTTGGGCATCCTCTAGACTGAAAGTGATGTTTTTGTCAGTATTACAAACTTGGGGGACAAGTTTTAACAAAGACAATGACTGCAATACTATAGGTGAAAACTGAATTGTTAGTTCTTTATAATGTAATCAAGAAATGGAACCATCATATTTTTTTAAAATAGAAACAGAAGGTGGATTTGACCTATAAATCTGTCTTTTAGCAATGCGTGGTACAGTTACATCAACATCAATTTCCTCAGCCAATCGTGAAGCATGATCAAATATTTTTTGAACTGATTCTCCACTGAACTACGCATTTCACAACAGAAATGCTTAATTCCATTAATTTCAGTATTAGCGCTTAAAATTTCGATTGTTCTACTTTGTAGCTTTTGCGTAATTCCTTGTAAATGAGATAATGTTTGGTAAATTACAAGAAAAGTAATAATAAAATCAAAATTTGTTGCTTTTTGTTTGCTCTCTCTATCCCATCCAGATGCAAAATCATTAGAATATGTATCAGTATGTAAGCCAAAACCAATTAACTCCAGGCATTAAGTTGCATTATCTCTATAAGGATGCATTTCCGGACCCATGTTTATAGGAAAAATTTTGTCCCCCGCTACAAACTGTACATGGTATTTCATTCTTGACCTACCTTTCTCAATCACCCTGTATATTAATTTTTAAAACTGTACAAACTATTATCCATTTTATATATTAATAACTTCTTGATAATTCTTGATAATTTACTTAATAAATTACGGACTTTCTATATACTAAACTCTTGCGTGTATTTATTTATTTATTTATTTATTTATTTATTTATTTATTTATCTGTAATTCTATCTCCTCCTAGACGGTTTGAGCTAGCGACTTGAAATTTTCAGGGCAGGCTTATCAGTAAAGGACCTGATCTCTCGCCAAAAATCAGCCCCCTCCGCCCCCCCCCCCCCTTTCCCCACTTTCTGGGGTTTTCTTTGTAATTCCCCTCGACAGATGGGGTTTTCTTTGTAATAACTAGTTTCATAGGATGGGGGGTTCTTCCGAACCCCCCGAACCCCCCCTGGATACGGCCCTGAGCTTGTAATATATAAACCAACTACGTACCAGTTGTTAGACCTGTTGTTATCCATTGCTTATTGTTATCAAGAGCATATTGCTGTTAAGCCTAACAATATCCATTAAGAGTTAGTGTCAGGCAATTTGCTAATTGCTGGTAGCTAATCGATTGCTTCAACACATAAATGTTAACATAGAAACGCTTTAATAATAGAATATGTTACAGAGAAAGCTTCAGCTATTGAGGCTCACTGCGTTTAACAGTATGTAGAAATACCTACAAATTAAAGAACTTTTATTTGTTCAAATATATAAAGAATTCTCTCCATTTAACCTTTGAGTTATTCAAGTTTGTTCGTTTTAATTCTCTCTTAAATAGTAATTTACAATTCAGTTTTCATATTTATATATATTTTCTCTAAATATATAAAAGAAAAATATAAAAGTATTGACAAGAGCATTAGAAGACGTCTTATATACAGACACAACAGGGGCTAGGGAGAACAGGAAAGAACCAGTTAGAATAGGACACAAAGAAAGAAGACAAAATGGAAAATTTGATAAGAAAATAGGGGTGGATGGGAGAGTAAAATTGTAGAGAGGGAAAAGAAATGTAGAAAGGAAAGGGCAAAGAAAGGCCTGTGATAAATGAGGAAATAACAGAGTGGGAGGAGCAAGGCCGGCGCTAGGGGGTGGCCACGACGGCGACCGCCCAAGGCCCCGCGTCGGCAGGGGCTCCGCGCGTGGCGTTTATAATATTATGCTGTGCCTACTGTCAGTCTGTATGTCTGGTTCCTATCCCTTCGAGGCAATCCCATTATTAACTGTTGCTGAGACAGCCAACGATCCTAAAGTGAGTAGTGAAGCTGTTTGTCTTGCCAACTACGAGCTGGAGAATTTTGAATTTGTGCTTGCCATGGTCCTGTGAACGCCGTCAGCAAGACCTTGCATACTTCGACTATGCAACTTGATGTAGCCATTACACATGTCCAAGGTCTAATCAGTTTCTTCACCAAACACAGAGAAGAGGATTTGCATCAGCAATGACTACCGCAAAAGAAATTGCATCAGAAATGCCGCAATAGGCGAAAACAGATGTAGTTTGAATATGAATCTAGAGACGAGACAACACAGACGCCCGAAGAATCTTTCAGGATAGAATATTTCTTGTGGACAGTAGGCCAGACGTTGGGATCCTTGGAAACACGTTTCTAGCAACTGCAAAGTGTACGTTGGCATTTTTGGTTTTCTGTATGATAATAAACAACTCCACATCATGACTTTGGATAATTTGAGGAAACGCTGTATGGATTTGGACATGACGTTGGGAAGTGGTGATTCACGTGATGTAGATGGTTTGGGCTTATTCGAAGAACTGAAAGTCCTGAGAGAAATAATTCCAAAAGAAGTACAAACAGCATTACAATGTCTTCAATTCCTTGTGCCCTGGCAAGATTCGTTTCCAAATGCTGCAATCGCATGCAATATAATGTTAACAGTGCCAGTAACCATAGGTAGTGCAGAAAATAGTTTTTCAAAATTAAAGTTGATAAAAACTTACTTGAGATCATCAGTGTCTCAAGTTCAATTGAATGGACTGGCATTATTATCAATTGAACGAGACATTGTTGTGATAACTATGAAGAACTCATTGAAGTGTTTGCCAGCAAGAAAGCAAGGAAGGTGGATTTTCGCTAAAAGCTATCGTGATTATTTTATTTGCCTGCATTTTTGCTTGTGTCCGGATTATACAATGATGTAGCATCGCAATAAATCGTTTCTCTCAGTCTCTCTTAATGAAAGTATTATGCTATTCCATTATTGAGATTGTGGATCTTATTAGTTTCATAGACCCAAGTTTCGTTGTTTATCAGTCGCAATCTATCTATTTCGGTTTTACTTTAACACTGTTACGATAAGAACTTTCAAAATTTTTCTGTTTAATTAGTTGCCTGATTAGTATGAAAATTAATATTTTTTACATTATGCAATCGCTTTGAAAGAGGATTGCATTACATTATGCATTCAGCTTTGTGTTTTCATTATTTATTTTTGACAACCTTGAGACTGCCAACAATGGAGCCGCGATGAGTAATTTGGGTCAGGGCCACTGACCTATATAAATAACTGGATGGGGCTTCCGGCGAAAAACTTGACGCCACCGGAAGTTGCCCTTACTATGATGGCGGATGGCAAGAAATCTCGTCGTTTGTGCAACGTTTGTTTGATTCTTGGATTGGTTAATGTTAACTATCTGCACAATCGCAAACGCAAGTCCCACTCTCGGCCCTGTGGGCCTCGCTGGTCGCTGTTTTCCGTTACTCAAACGCCTTCGGCGTTCTGTCTACGACGTCCCCCTCCGGGGGCAAATAACTGATATATACCCCAAGCTATTTGGTTACAGGGGACAGTTGGTTTCCCCACGGCCGGTTACAGGAATCGTGACAATTCAGTTTGCGGATTCAGTCATCGCGCGATTGTGCAGATAGTTAACATTAACCCTTGGATCAATTCTGAATTTTAATGCCAGAAACAGAGCACTGTAAAGGTACACAAAGTAAACTTAACAACTGGTCAAAGTAAAATGTTAATTAATTTAAAATATCCTTTTAAATACTTTAAATCGTTAATGTTAACTATCCGCACAAATCGCAAACGAATATTCACTATCCGCACATCGCGCGATGGCTGATTCCGCAAACTGAATTGTCGCGATTCCTGTAACCAGCTGGGGGGGAACCAACTGCCCCCGTAACCAAACAGGTTGGGGTATATATCAGTTATTAGACCCTGGTTATTGCCAAACCAAAAAGATAATATTTAATTATATTATACTTCGCGCGGGGAAAGAAGAATTTTGACTGATTACTTTTTCCTGGAGTGCCACTATCGTAAAGCACAGAGATAAAGAAATAATGAATGGAAATGAGCAACCTCCCCTACACATAGAGAGGGGTCTTGGCATAACTCTTTTGAAGTTGCCGCTGCTCTATTCAGCAAAGACCTCGTTTGTTTTTATTATAGTGAGGGAGTGAATTCCAGGAATATCTGAAGAAACTGATCGATCCGATTTTTTCCATATAAGGCAGTTCATCTTTGGGCGATCGCAGTATAGTAAAAGTTTTAATTTAAACTTCCCCATCAAATTAATTATATTGGAATAATCTCGAATAAAAATGTCTCAAAAAAGTTTAAACTATTGCCCCTACCAATGTGGCGTCCAGTGGAATCACCCTTTTTAATCCTCTTAATGAGGGATGTGCCATCCAGTTATTTATATAGGTCAATGGTCAGGGCAATTAACTGTCATAGTAAAAAGAACAAATATTCGCTATGACGCGTCCCATTATGACCAGTAAGACCCTGTACGACTATGACGCGTCTTAATATCCTATCGGCGGGTTATATAACGCCAACGGCTCCGCAAAATTTAATTTGCCCAAGGCCCCGCACCCTCCTAGGCCAGCCCTGGGAGGAGGATGGGGGAAAGGCCCTGAAGGAACGGTACCTATGCTAAGGTTAATGCCATTAGGGGTAAGGGAATTGAATTTCCAAAGGGAAAAGACTTCAAATTGCTTTCTTTCTTTTTTTTGTTATGGCAGCTGTTACAAAGTAAATAAAGACTAACTTCCTGTAGGGTATGGCCTGGGAACTTAAAAGTGTTTACCGACAGGCATGTCAGCACTGTTAAGGATGTCGAATTGTGCTTGGCGAATCTGGCACGTATGATGTTGCCAGTTTCTGTTTCTTACAAACTTTGCATGTAACAAATAAACAAGGTTTTGAGAAGTGCAGGTCAGGTTCTGATTAATGTTGGGCATAAAGGAGGAAGCGTTACTAGAAATGGAGATAGCGGAGTCAAAGAAATGCCAAATGCCACAGAGTTTTTCATTGCAAGAAAACCATTCTTTAGGAGAAGCACGTGGTTTAGTGACAGTGGCACAGACCAGGATATCTTTGAAATTAGATGTACAGTCGGGTGCAAAAAGGTTTTTACCTGCTCCGTAGGAACTGAGCTTACCGGATGTTAATCGGTTGCAAAATCAGGTACTTTTACTGAGTTAAGGCAGATTCGACTGAACCTGTCCCTTCTGAATGAAAATAGGGTAGCAGGTCTACGCTTAGGATGTGCTATTCACGTGCTCAATTATGACTTAAGTCTAAACCTTTATGCACCCGACTGTACGTTTATAAGAAACTTTAGGTGAGTCAAGGAGAATGGAGAAGGTTTAGGATTGTTATTAGACAATCTATATTTGTATCACTTTGATTCTTGCGTTTTCCTGTTGCATTTTTCTCACAGGATTTTTATTTTTATTCCAGGGTTCTTGCATCTCCTTTCTTTTCTCCTACATCCGTAATTTAAAGGAAAAGGTAAGGGCATTACAACGCCTTAGGAAGTTGTAAATGAGGAGACAAACATTCTAAATCCGTAACGGCCCAATTTTTCGGTTTATCACTCGCCTTTTGTTGGCTTTTAGCATTCATAGAAGAAGGTGATCATATAACTTGGAGGCATGACTCCGATCGAATAAGTGAATGCAGCCTAAGACGTCTTCTAATGCCCTTATTACTTTTATTTTTTGTTTGAGAAAGGATAGTGTCTATTCGAAAAGTCAGCTTTTTTCAGGGTCTTACCACTGTGTGTCCAATTTTCTTTTATTCCAGGGTTGTGTCTCGTCCTTCTTTTCTTCTAACTCCGTCATTTATTTACCCTTAATAAAAAGTGAACATTATTCTTAATGAAAACGGTGGAAATTTTCTTATAGTATAAAATAACAAGTCAGTCCGTGAGATTTCCATCTTTCTCCAAATACCCCGTACAACTATAGGCAATGTGATTTCGAAGTGGAAGACCCAGGGCGAAACAGCAGTGCAACCACAAACTGGCAACCCAAGAAATTGACAGACGAATCGCACGTGTGACCAGGTGCGACCGAAGGCCTTCTGCTAAAATGATTGCTACAAAGTTCAGAAATTCTGCTTCCTGTGATGCTAGCACAATCACCATTCGTCGGGAACTCCATTCCCTGGATTCCCACGGTCGTGCTGTTGCTCACAAGCCCTTCATCATATGACAATTCCAGGCGACTTTTGGAGAGTGGCATAAAACTCTCAGAAAATAGAGCATGGAACAGTGGAAACGTGTCCTATGGACTGATGAATTATGGTACACATTCTGGCAATCAGATTGACGAAGTTGAGTGTGGCGGATGCCTGGAGAACGTTTCCTACCCGAGTGTTAGATGCCAATACCTCTTAGAAAAAAAACCAAACAACTGAAACGTCATACATCTTTGTTTCCAACAAAAGGAAAAAACTGATTGTTAACATCCAAGATGGAGACAATGAAGGTTGTATTGTTGCTAGCACGCAGTTGGTCAGGTGACTTTTTCGCTTCCAGGCCTTATCTCGTTGGCCTAGTCCTAAGTCGACCCGAAGCAACACCTCCTAAAGAGAAAGCCTCTGCACGGAAATCGTCATACATTGTTACATCATCATAGTAGTGCAAATTCAGGGCTTATTATTGGTAGCAGGGCCGCCGCCAGGGGGGGGGACAAACGGGACTCTAGTCCGGGGCCCCAACGGAAGGGGGGCCTCGTCAGCCACGCTTGAAAAGGCATCAGGCACGAGGCAGAGCCCAGAGGGGCCCACACGCACCCAGTTGTCAGGGGCCCAAACATTTCTGGCGGCGGGCCTGTTGGTAGAAATACGAATAACAATGCCCTACTTAGATGATGTAACAATGTATGACGTTTCCGTGCAGAGGCTCTCTCTTTAGGAGGTGTTGCCCGAGGCTCTCTCCATCTTGGATTTTAACAGTGTTTTTTCGTTTGTTGGAAACAATGAGGGATGGATTGTTGCTCGGACTCGGATGATCAGGTGACTTTTGAGTGCCCTGGCCTGTCTCTCGTTGGCCTCGAAGTCGACCAAATTTAGGGCTTATTATTGGTAGAAATACGATTAACAATGGTCGAAATATGATGTAACAATGTATGACGTTTCAGTTGTTTGGCTTTCTTTCTAGGTGTTGGTGGTGCCCACTGTGCCATCACGGCATGAGGCTCTTTTTCATGGTTCGGACTTGGCCGGCTTGTTTCTATCAAAGGAATGTTGAATGCTGTTGTTTATCCAGGCATCCTAGACAACTGTGTAGTGCCGACATTGTGGGATCAGTCAACACCACCTAGACAGAAAAACGTCATACATTGTTACATCACACGAAAGCGGCTATTGTTAATCGTATTTCTACCAATAATAAGCCCTAAATTTGGCCGTTTGATGATGATGTAACAATATATACAGTTTCTGCGAGCAGGCCTTCTGTCTAGGGGGTGTTGGAATAGTTAGGGGATGAGATTGTCTGTATCAAAATGACAATGCTCTGTATCATAAAGCAAGGTCTGTACATGACTGGTTTCAAGACACCGGGAATGAAGAAATGGACTGGTCTGCCCAGACTCACGATCTCATTCCCATTGAACACCTGTGGGATGAACTGGAATATCGACTATGAGCCAGATATGCTGTCCTTCATCCATGGCTGAACTAACCAGAGTTTTGAGGTAGGAATGGACGGAAATTCCTGTATCTTACTACCAAAAACTGGTGGAAAGCCTTCGGAGGGTGGAGGCTGTCATTAGAGCAAAAGTGGTTGCCACCCCACTAATTCCTGTTATCTAAAGCCTGTGACGCAAAAATGCTGGTGTCCCTAAACTTTTGACCACAGTGTATGTAATGAACACATAAAAAATCCTTAGAATTAATACAGTAAATATTCACTTTGTAAAAACGAAAGAATTCTTTAAAATGGTCTACTGGAATTTTGTATACAATTGGGTTTGGCCAGGAAAATTCAACATTGCATCATTAACTGTTTAGAATAGCAAAGAAAGGCTACGAGTATTGAATCATTTCTGTCTATATTAAAAAATACTTTTGTAGACGGATTGAGAGGGTTAAGGAACTCTGTTTACAGCCCCGTCATCATCCCTCTTCAACATGTAACCATGTCACAGAGCATGGAATCATGTCCTGAATGTGGTTGTTCATATTGACAGTAACAGTTTTAGCAGCCAAGATTGCCCTCTCACACATCAGTTGTGAGCTTATAAGAATTTTCTGATGTTTAGATAGACATTATCCATAACTTCTCTAAAGGAAGTTACTACATTAGGAGCATCATATGAAATATAAATTTTCTCTAGTTATGACTCATTAGGGAAAGTACCTTCACCTTTTCAGCAAAAGCTTGAGCAGCTGCATGCCCTAAAAATTGTATTCTCTTATTTGTTTTAGAGTAGTTTCTTATATCTCTCCAAAGATTTAAATAAAAAGAAATAAGTTATTTTTATTAATTAATAAATTAATTAATTAATTAATTAATTTATTTATTTATTTATTTATTTATTTATTTAATACTTTTTATAATTATCTCCCTTAAAATGTGAATCATTAAGGCAAGCATCGTAGCTGACGAAAAAGATGGTCAGGTGACTTTTCAAACCTGGGGCTGTCTTTTTCATCGGCTATGGCAAGCATTAGCATTAATTTCATCAACCATTGTTGATGCAACATAATAACACAACTGGCTGATTGTTTGCTCATGCAAGCAAACAAACATAAACCAAGCCTATTTCAAATATATAGAAATACAGATTATTAATTTATATGTTTTTGAGACCCTTATCTCCAGTTTTGGATTTTTTCCATCATTTTTTTTTTTCTCGGAACAGTTTCTTATCTAGCTGGTGGCACCTATTTCCTCTGTGGTAACCATGATGACGCCGAATGGCCTGTCTCTGCTCTTCCCCAACCTTCCCCCTGCGGTATCTAGGTAATGCTGCACGAGTGGCTCTTCCTACCCAGTTTCTGATTTCAAGTTACAATGTTTTTATTGATCGGACCGGAAAATTTGAATAAAAATAAAAAACTGAAAACAGATATAGATAAATCACTTTTTTATTTTCCATTCTAACAGCAATACATAAGTAAAGCTATTATGAATATTAGATTTTTAATAAATTAAGATGAAAATACACAGAATAACAGAAATGTGATGCAAGGCCAGGTTCTTATTATATATAATTTAGATATATGGGAAAAAGACAAACCTAGAAATGATATAAGCAAAATGAAACCAATAAATTGAAGATGAAGATAATAAAAAAATAGATAACATAACAAAATGATGTACAGGGTGAGTCAAAAAAGCCAGCATGAGGGAAAAAAACCTAAGTCCCAGGACAATAGGTTTTGTTGAATAAATCTACTGTTGAATATACCTATTGCAAAACCTATTTTCCTGGGACTTAGTTTTTTTTCCTCATGCAGGCTATTTTTGACTCACCCTGTACATGTTAGTAAGTATATGATTGCTAGTTTGTTTTAAAATTTATAAATGAAACTTATTTTATTAATCTGATAATAACACTGAATTTAAATCAACTTAATAGTACTCACCTTTCTCTCATATCTAAGAAAACAGAAAAATGAAACATTCTTAGATTTCATTCTTGAATTTTCACAGAACTCACAGCACAGTAGGCACCTCTTGAACATTTTGGAATGGTTTTACTATGTTCACCATAGATATGTTCTTCTAGTCTCGCCTTGGCGAAATGCCAGAGTTCAATAAACAAAGAGATGCTCTTAACACATCATATCGTCATGCTTGGTTTCTAGTTTCAAATCTGTGCCACTCCATCCGCTAGGGTATTTTTAACATTGCGGTATAACAGCTGTGTTAAATTTCAACTTTATAACTTACTTCCAAGTTGCATTTTAAAATCAAACAAACATACATAGATACATACAAACATGTTCCTTTTAGGTACAGATAAGAAAATGCAACTCCACAATATCGGTTTCTTTATATACTTGGATATACGAGGGGAGTTCAATAAGTAGTGCAACACATTTTTTTTCTCAGCCAATTTTGGTTGAAAAAACTGGACATTTCTTGTGGAACATTTTCAAACATTTCCGCTTCGTCTCGTGTAGTTTCATTGACGTCCGATAGGTGACAGCGCTATAGTGAGCTGTTAAAATGGCGTCTACAATGGAGGTGCATTCCAAACAACGGGTAGTGATTGAGTTTCTTTTGGCGGAATACCAGGGCATCACAGACATTCATAGGCGCTTGCAAAATGTCTACGGTGATCTGGCAGTGGACAAAAGCACGGTGAGTCGTTGGGTAAAGCGTGTGTCATCATCGCGCAAGGTCAAGCAAAACTGTCTGATCTCCCGCGAGTTGGCCGGCCATGCACAGCTCTGACTCCTGTAATGTCGGAAAATGCAAACACTCTCATTCGAGCAGATCGACGGATTTTCATCTGTTTGGCCCAATGAAGAACGCAATCCGTGGGACGCACTACACGAATGATGAAGCAGTTATTGATGCAGCACAACGTTGGCTCAGACATCAACCAGTGGAATGGTACCGTGCAGGTGTGCAGGCCCTCACTTCAAGGTGGCGTAAAGCCGTAGCATTGAATGGAGATTAAGTTGAAAAATAGTGTTGTGTAGCTAAAAGATTGGGGAATAACATGGTGTATTTGAATGCTGAATAAAACAACCCCCTTTTTCAGAAAAAAATGTGTTGCATTACTTATTGAACTCCCCTCGTACATATTTCAGTAGCCATGTACATACAGAAACTAATTTTGTGGACTTGCATCTTCTTATTATTTTCCACCCCTACCACAGAAAACAATTGTAAACAAGTTACCTTTCTACATAATGCTTAAATTATGCAATACATGTATCTAAATGGCATCAATGCTATCAATTATATCCATTTCAAGAAAATTTTAACTGGTGGTATTTCCCTCATATTGAAATCCAATTACTATTTTTCTCTCTTCTTTTTATTATTTATTATTTATAATTTTTATTTTTTTAATATAATCTTTTCTTCTATTTTATTGTGATTACTCTCTCTTTATAAAGTTTTTACATTAAAGGGCAAATGACACCAAATCAGAAGTTGATTTCATAGTGTTTTGAATACTTTCCTGATACTAAATATCAATTTTATTATATTTTTTTTTTTTTACTTTCATTTTTAGTAAAGAAATCATAATTTAAAAGTCACTTTCGGCAATACGAATTCATTTTGAATTTTGTCAAAAACTCCTGCAATAACGTTGCTTATGGCATCAGCTTTGCTATCCAAGGCCGACGAGATTTACAGGCCATAGCGCGATTCACAAGCCACAGGCCTGGCGAGATTTACAGGTCCTATTAATCTCGTCTGCCTTGGCTTAGCAAAGATGACGTCATGTGCAGGTAATGTTTTTGAATGGAGGGGCCCCCATTTCATTTATTTGTTGCCTCTTCCTTAAAAAATTTCTAACTTTATTCCATAAAAACTTGTTTTCTTATTTTTATGTTACATTCTTTACTTACTTACTTTTCAAACCCGCTTATCCATTAGGGTCGCAGGGGCAGCAGCCCTGTGGAGGATCTCCAGCGATCGCGACCTTCCACCATCAGGCGCATGTCCTCCCTGGTAATACCCAAGCGACTCTAACCCAGATTCTCCATGTAGTCTAGCCACCTGGTTCTAGGCCAACCGCTTGGTCTCTTACCCACCGGCTTGGAAAATAATAGCTGCCTAGGAAGACCAGTTTGTGGCATCCGTATCACGTGGCCATACCAGCGCAACTGAGATCTCTCAATGCGGAACACATGGCTCCCTTATTTTGGCAACACCTAAAGACTCCCTTATTGTGCTGCTGTGCACTCAACTGTTACATTCTTTCTGATTATTTATTATCTCGATAGTGATACTTTTGGCCCTTTAAGTTCGTTAGCTGACTGCTTGCAATTTTAAATAAAAAAATATATAAAAAAAATAAATATTTACTTTAATGAATAATTTATGCTAAAAGAGAGCTTGATCAAGAAAGATTCCAGTATTAAAAGCAATAATTTAAACCTTTTCCCTCAATTTATTTAATTTACAACATCTGGTACACCTCTCACCTA
>JAHWFO010062009.1:0-18905 GCA_023313115.1 Rhysida immarginata | reverse complement strand
TTACATGTTATACATTTTTATATTTATTCTTTATTTGAGTTTTCATGTTTTCTATTAAATTCATTTTTTTATTATCCTACCACTGTTTACGTGTAATATTAATTTCCACTGCGTCAGCTACTATTAGCCTGCTCGTACACGTTACAATTACATTATGGTTATGATTCTTATTTTTTAATTTTAATAAAGATATTAAAAATCCAATTAAAAATCTTTTGAAATTGATTAACGAAATTTTTCAAAAATAAATTAATTCGTGTTTTTTCATTTTATGAAATTCATTATATATGCATAATTATACTTTCTTAGTTTATTGCTGTCGTTAACCTAAAGTTTTTATATTTTTGACATTGTTAGGTACAAAATATGGTTAACAGCCTTTGGAAGAAGCGACCTGCTTCCTGGAACTTTTGAAAAATTCAGTAAAAATTCCGTACTATGTACAGCACATTTCACAAATGAACAATTTTATAACCTCAGCAAGAGAAGCCATCTATTAAATCAGCAGTTCCCACCATTTTTACAAGAACATGGAAAACATCAACTCATGGTGCACCCTCCACTTCACAGCACCATGAACCTTCTCCATCCACTTCACAATACCAAGAACAGATCATCAATGCCCCTTCCTTTCTTTGTACATCAGAGGTGCACTATGAATCATCCCAAGATGATCCCAAAGAATCACTTCAGGAAGAAAAGATCGCAAGGGTCAAAAGAAAATTACTATTTCTCAACACACCACCACCAAAAAAGCAGAAAAAAACAAACAGCAAGAGAACTAGCTGCCACCCCGAAAAAAGCGACTACGAATGAAGCTAAATAAATACAGAGTATGTTTGCAAAGAGCCAGAAAACAATTAACTGAAATGCAGGCAAAGTTTATATTACAGTGTTATAATTATCTATAGTTGATATTCAAGATTTCTGTAGTGATTACATTTTCACTGTTCGTACTTCTTCCTGATCGATTGTTTGTCTTTTATAAATTTGTACATGTGATATTCATTAGCATTTGTATATTTCATTTTTCGCATAGTTCAATTTTATCATCTTTAGATTCTGATAATGGGATATTATAAAATACACATTAGGAATTATGTGGATATTTTTGCCATGATAAATGTACATAAAGCAATATTTATAAAATCTATTTAGCAATTTAAGTTTTAACAGGAATAGAAGAGTTTGTACTTTTGTGAAAATTATTTTCAACACAATAAAATTGCTTGAAATTTAAAATGTTTTTTTGTCGTTTCTGTTCAAATATAAGATGTCCAGAAAATAATTTTAAAATTAAAAACATAAGAAAAAAAAATGTTAAACTGAAAAAAACTTTGTACAACGAAAGTTCTACTCGGCGTGTTCAGTTAAATTTCCGATTTCAATTGTTAGTCTCTGGTGGAATCTTAGCTTTTTGAGTAACTGACGAATAGCTAATTCCATATTAACTACTTTCTTGGCTTCATAATATGATATATAAAGAGAAATCATCTTACCTCTTATGAGTGTTTCATATTTATAAACAGAACATCCCTTATAGTAGGATGAGTGTCCTTCTGCACAATTGGCACACAGGAACTTTTCTTCCGTGCATTTGTCTCGCGTGACCACTAAGACATTTGGAGCACACCGCTTTGTTTAAGCATTTTAATTTCGTGTGACCAAACTTATGACAATTTATACACTGCATTGGACGAGGAGGAGGGCTTGTGACAGAAAAGATCTCACTTTCGAATCTGAGCTTCCTTGGTGGGAATGGGAGGTTAAAATACATTAGGTTTGGTTTGGTTTGTTTGGTATTAACGTCCTTTTCAACTGCTATGGTCATTTCAGGACGGCGTTATAGGGGCCGCAAATTTTGCCTCGCAAGGGTTCTTTAACGTGCAGCCGGCAAACGACTACACGGGACCAACGGCTTTACTTCCCTTCCGAAGGAAGTGCGTGATCTCAGGATTTCCCCCTGAAAAATCCTCGTCGTCCTCGGCCGGGATCGAACCCGCGTACTCGGGCATCAGAGGCGATCACGCAACCTGCTGAGCCACCGAGGCCGATAAAAAAAATATACATTAGGATTTTCCCGTACTTAGCATCCACATATGGTAGGGGGTATTTTTTAATGCCAGTTATGTATTTTCCCTGGTCCGAAAAATCTTGGAGATCTTCGAGCTCAACATTCGCTCTGATGCCAAAAATTCAACCAACCGAAGAAGATAAAAATTTTGGTATTTCATATGTTAGCCTATAGGAGCCTATGTCCTGAAAATTGATGCATTTTTCTGCTTGTGGGGTTGACTTACACTTAATAAGGAATTTTCCTGACTGAAGCTTAGAGATGCTTTGGTACTGGCCTATAAGAGAATTGAATATCTTCCGGATAAAGTGAACGGAGATGTCCTTCTGAGCTGTTTGATTTTTACTTTTTTCTATCGGGGCAATTGATATTAAGAGCCAAGGGCGAGCTGCTCTTTTAATTTTTTTCATGCCAATTTTCTTGCAATGCCTGGGTGGCTGAAGTGACTTTAGATTGGGCTTGGCTCAAGGATTTTTTGTTACTGTTATTTGAAGACGAAGTAGAGTTGTCTTTAATTAGTTTAGATCTTTTGGATTCGTCGGCTTGATGTTATTATCCTGTGAGAAAGATTTTTTTGTCATTTTTCCTACTCCTTTCAGGGGATTTACTTCTGGACCTTTTCCCCTCCAAAGCGTCACGATTCGCCGACAAATCTTCATCCTCCTCCATACTCTCATCAGTGAGGATGCCAGGGGTACGTTGATCCGAGGGGGGAGGATCCCCCATCACCGCCGCTCAGGCCGGTTCTCTCGCTTTCCCACCGAAGGATCCACCAGAAAAAAAGACCTGGTTTCTTGTTTCCTGTATGTTTATTGTCGCTAATAAGTTGCTCCTTATTGCTTAAGGCCCGGCGCAAATGAGGCAACAATGTCGAAGCAAATTGTGTCGAAGGAACACGTTGCTTCGACACGTGACGTCAGTGAAAACATTTTTGTTGCTTGTTTTGAGGCAACAGATAGCGCAAACATTTCGTTCAACAGACCGGCACCGATTCGAAAGCAGCAACAATTAAATGATGATTTGAGAATGACGTAATTATTACGACAGGCGACGATCGAGATTGATGCCGGCGAAAACATCGAAAAAATTACAGTACTTGCTTGTGGAGGTATTGTTTCCGTGGTCCAGGTCCTGCTACCTGTCATTACTTGATCAGCCATGTCACATGATACAGTGGTGGAAGCAACCGTGTTGCCTGGATTAAACCTGGCTTGATCGAGGCGACGGCAACCAGCGGTAACCTCTACATGTCGCCAGTTTGTTGCTAGCAACCATTTTCATTCCACAAGCGACCATTCCATTCTACCGATTCAGTCGCCGTCGCCTGATTGTTGCCCCATTTGCGCCGGGCCTAACACTCCTCAAAGCCCGGTCCAACTTTCTACGAAGCGGCGAAGTGAATGCACGTCTCGCGCGCGCCTCCTTCACCTTCGAATTTCTTATTCTTTTTCCTTCATACACGTTTACATAGCCTTCTAATTTAAGCCTACCTTTCTATCTCTCTTTTCACTCTGACCTTACCAAGTCTCATATTTTGCACCTTTGCGCATTTTACAGTCATTTTAATTCATTTAATGCACTCCGTGTAAAGTTTTATTGGTTAATGTTAACTATCTGCACAATCACGCGATGACTGAATCCGCAAACTGAATTGTCGCGATTCCTGTAACCGGCCGAGGGTAAACCAACTGCCCCCTGTAACCAAATAGGTTGGGGTATATATCAGTTATTTGCCTCCTGGAGTAACGGAAAACAGCAACAAGCGAGGCCCGCAGGGCCGAGAGTGGGGCTTGCTTTTGCGATTGTGCAGATAGTTAATTACGAGTATTTATTAAAATGTGTATAGCTCTAAAGCGAAGTCACGAATGGATGATTTAAAAAAAAAAAGAGAGACGTTAAATGAATGAATTTATTAACTCTTTTTAGTTTGTTTAATTAAAAAGTCACACTGTGGGCGCTTACAAACAATTATTGATAATTATTTCTATAATTCACGGTGCTGACATGGTCTTTACCGCACTGAGATTCGATCTGTCTTTAACGTCTCCTATATTCAACCATGTTATCGTCGTTTCAGTGATACCAGAATGATTGTTTAGAGTTATTTATGAAATTATATACCGCAATTATTAAAAAGTATCTAAATTTGGGAGAGGTCGCTTAGGAAATTTCAGACTACAAGCACGATGTTGGTGGGGGGAGGGGATATATAGTAATGGCGTTTTGGCTGGCGATGTTGTTCTGCCAACCACAGTAATGGCGCCTACACTAACAATAGAGATTAGTTCCACTTTTCGCCGCCTTCAAATTGCCCCAAAGATGGCGGCCAAGTAAGCGATCTACTCATTTCATATCGTTGGTCATGCTGGTGCTCAACCAAGCACCAGGGATACAACCAAGAATTATGAAATTAATTTTATTTTCAGCCTTAGGCCACCAGAACATGGCTGCCATCACGTGATTAATCAAGAAAATATCATCAGCCCGATGTGTGACCTCACCCGCAATTGGAAACTTGATCAAAAAGTACACTGCCCAAAATATTTAAAGGAACACTTCTATTAAGCAGCATGCAGAAGAAACTACGAATAATATGGACAAAATCGCTGTATGTGATCATTAAAAGACGGTTTATTTAACAATAGAATGCATTATGAAACAACTGGTGAAGAAACATAAAAGAAAAAACAGGAAACTGCAGGACCCCTGCCTAAAACAAAGTGAAATGTCCTTTGGACGTTGTGAGGAAAATGCCCTGTTTCTTCCAGGGATCAGTTTTTGCACCACTCATTAATGTGTTTGCCTACCATGGGCTGCAGTAACCTCCATATACCTTCGAGGCATGCTCCGTATCAGTCGACGGATGTGATCTTGGGGAAGCCAGTCCCATTCCTCAGTAAGTGCCTGGATGAGCTGTTGCAGTGTTTCTGGACCTGAAGGGCGGTGTCAAATTCGCCTGTCAAGCATGTCCCAAAGATGTTCAAGGGGATTTAGGTCTGGACTCATTGCAGGCCACCTCATGGTCTGAATGCCATGCATCCGTAGGAAGTCTTGAGTGAAAGCTGCAGTGTGGACGAGCATTATCCTGCATCAGAAGGAATCCAGGCCCCATGCCATGTGCAGCAACAATCACATGTTCTTCCAGAATGTCACGAATGTAAACGTCAGCGGTCATTCGCTCTCGGACGACCACAAGATCCGTTCGATGGTCTATTGATATGCCAGCCCAAACCATAATGGAACAACATCCCATTCGGTCAGTCTCACAAACTGTTGCGTCGGTGTTTCGCTCACCACGTCGTCTCCAGACACGTAGACGGCCATCACAGCGGGTCAGGCGGAATCTTGACTCGTCTGTGAAGAGAAACAGAACGCCAGTGGCGAAGCTGCCAGGTCACATGTTGATGTGCAAACTTTAGTCGCGCTTGTATGTGCTGGTGGGTTAGCCTAGGCACTAGATTTGGTCGTCTGGCTCTCAAGCCAACTTCACGTAATCTGTTCCGGATTGTTTGATCTGAAACAGCTACCCCAGTTGACATCTGCAGGTCATTTCTCAGGTGTCTGGCCGTTGAGGTTCTTTGGCGCAGGGCACAAGTCCGCACATAACGATCTTGATTGGCGTTTGTTGAGCGTCGGCGACCTTGCCCAGCTCTTCGTGTGTACTGGCCAGTCGCCTGGAATCGTGTCTACAGTCGGAAAATAACGGAAGAGGACACATTGAGGGCATTTGCCACAGTTCGAAATGATGACCCTTTTGGAGCAATGTTACGGCTCTCGCAGCTTCTACTGCTTCAAGGTGCTATCGTGGCATGTCAGAGCACTAACAACAACGTTCCAGGAATGCCTGCACCTTCTAATGTTCGATCGTTATCTCCAAGCAAAGAGTGTACTGGCAAGTAACCACTTTGTTTTCCAGGGGATTATATTGCTATGCAAATTTCTTCAGAACATCTGGCAGCAAAATGTGTTGGCTTCAACCATTTCCTATGAGGGAGATAGTAGGTTTCATGTTGCAGCATTATTTATGCCCTCTGTAGGAGATTCTACAAGTTCCTTTAATTGTTTTGAGCAGTGTAATTAAATAGGAACTTTGAAATCAAAGGTAAATAAACTACACCCAAAACAGAACCACACCCAAAAATAGGACCACACAAAAAAAAGGACCACGCCCAAAAAAATTAAAGGACCACACCAAAAAAGCCAACACCCAAAACAAGGAACACCACCCAAAACAAGGTTCACACTGAAAAAAAAGGACCAACCCCCAAAAAACACACCAGAGGTCCTGAGTAATACCAAAAAAGATAATGCCAAAGAAAAGCAGAGATAGCCCCGGGATACAAGACGAGGATCAGGGTCCCAGGAGACCTTAGCGCTTTCCAGAGCAGGCTGAGAACAAAAGAAAAAGTGGCGGCATCCTTTGATCTTTTGAGAAATCACCCCCTCCACATTCCACCACGACTAGAAATACTCCAGATTATAAATAGAGTTAAAAACACCAAATCGTATGGACTAGACAATATCCCCAAATATGTATACAAAGCCTGTGGAGAGTTTTTCGTGCATCCTTTTTATCTACTTTTCAATCTCTCCCTGCATTCGGGCATTTTCACTAATGTATGGAAGCAAAGCAAAGTGATTCCTATATTTAAAAATAAAGGTGACAGGTTTGATATTAAAAATTACCGTCCTATATCAATTCTCAGTTTTTCTGCTAAAGTTTTCGAATACCTAATTTACCAAAAATATATGTCGACATTTCTCCTTGCCCCTCTCCTTGTCAGTATGGATTTATCAAAGGTCGCTCAACTGTTTCAAATCTCCTAGACTTCGTTCACTTTATTGATGATGGCATTAACCAAAACAAACAAGTTGATTTCGTGTACATTGATCTCGAAAAAGCCTTTGACAAAGTAGATCACAAAATTCTGCTCAGAAAATTGATCGATTATGATTTAGATCCTCGCTACATCAAATGGATTTTCTCCTACTTATCCAATAGACTCAATTTTGTTAAAGTCAACAATATTTACTCACATGCCTTCACCCCTATTTCAGGTGTCCCTCAAGGGTCAATCCCAGGCCCTTTACTTTTTATTACTTTTATAAATGACATTTCTGATGCTATAAAATCTTCTCAACTGTTTTTATTTGCTGATGATATTAAAATAGGCAAAGTTTTCACTTCTTCAATGGACTCTCAAGAATTACAGCACGACCCTAATTCAATTGATGCATCGTGTAACCAAACTAAAATGCATACCAACGACAAATGCCAATGCATTACCTACTCACTTAATAAATTCACACTTAATTATAGCTATTTATTAAACAATTGTATCTTGAAACGTAACTCATCCACCAAAGATCTAGGGGTCATCTTCAATTCAAATCTCTCTTTTGCGGACCATATAAATTTCATAACCTCAAAAGCTTACCAAACTGCTTACTTCATCATTAGAAATTCTAAAAGTTTCAACAATATCAACTTCTCAATTTTTCTTTTTAATAGTTTAGTAAGACCTATATTAGAATACGCATCCGTTATTTGGTCGCCGTTTCTTTCTACATTGCAAATCTCCATAGAAAAGGTCCAAACAAGCTTCCTGCGGAGTCTTTTTAGAATATTTTATCCTGTCCATTATAGAACAAATATGTATACTATTTCTAGCTCATATCTTTTAAAATACTTTAAATGTGAAAAATTTTCTAAGCGACGAATTGTTTTTGATTTTGCCTATCTATTCATGCTCTATCATAATACTGTTTATTCCTCAAATTTTATTAATTATGTTAATTTACGTATACCCAAACTCAGTTTCAGAAATAATGAAATCTTTTATTTACCTTTATTAAAAAAACAATCATAAGAAATCTACCATTCTATAAGATGTTTAAACAATGTAATACTATTTCCAGCCTAATCGATATATCAATGTTATGAATTATAAACAATACAAAACCAGTGTCATTGAAAATATATCACTTATTCTGTAGTTAATTAATTTTTTACATTTTTATCATGTTTATCATTACATTTTTATGTGTATAGCCATTTTATTATTATATCCTGTCTATATCATTTCGTAATTCATTTGCACTTGTAAGCTATCACTGGGCTTTTAGCCTGTTGCTTGCAGCTTTAAAATAAAATAAAAAATAAAAATAAAATTAAAAAAATAGATCGAGTAGTATTCTTCTAATTTATTTTGAATCCGTATAATCAACTCGTGGTAGGCCTGTTAATATCCATTCCGCCATTCCAATTTATTTTTATTTGTAAATGTATGTGCGTATTTTCACTCTTGATTTTATCAGTGAAATTTGGTTATTATAGAATGCCACGACAATATCCCAAACAAAACTAGCAATATCTCTGTTAATATTTGTATAAAAAAACAAATAAATCCAGACATTGTAAATTAAATTCTCTGTAAGACTGATCATATGTTTTCCGTGCAATCACTAAGGAGATATTTACGATTTTATGTTTCGCATTCTTCAAACGGAAACATTAAAATGAAAATATTTCAAATACAGTTTAAATTAAAATAAGCACCGTATGGACCTTTATTATCGAGCTCTAAATAACCTTTAAAACGATATATTACATAAACATATCAGATGGTAAATAATAATGATTTTCTAAAACAAAAGGGCGCCAATTTGATGACATCATCACGCCTATATGTTATGCAGTGCAGAGTGAAACCATCGAAATTATTCATCAGGAGACCGTTCCTGATGAAAAAATGGAGCCTATTCTATGATGAAAAAATGGAGACCATTCCCATCAGAGCCTATTTTTTCGACAAATACTCCCGTACTATTATTATTGGCTATATGTAAGAATGCGTTATGGAAGGGCTCTAATATAAATAGATATTTTAATATAAAAAAATTTAAGTTAAGATTTTTAATATACTTTTGATATCACATATTAGATTTTTATCTAATTTTAATTAAAAATGTAGTTTTGTAAAATTAAATAAACATTTTTATAATTATATTTTAAATATTTCTTGCATTTTTAAATTTAGTTTTTATTTAAATTATTTAAGGATAATTTTTATTTAAGTATTTAAATTTCTGAATAAAATTTATTGTAAAATACTTTTCACTTTTAGCTCATTGCGTTGTATGTGTGCGCATTTTTCAGTGTGCGCAATTTTCCGTGTACGCTATTTTTTGTGCGCAATTTTCGTGTGAGCTTTTTTCATGTGCGCTTTTTTGAGGGAATCATTTTCTCGAACGTAGTCTTTCGAAAATCGAAAAGGATGTCATATTCGTCTTGTGCTCGTGATTTCCGTTCGAATGACATATTAATTGCCTAATATTGCCAATAAAAAAATTTAATTGGGGGCTTTGGGTCTCAGTAGTCACGTGACTGTTAGACCGATTTCAATGTCAAACTAATCAGGTAAGTTCAGGAAGGGTCTCTATCGAATAGCGAAAACAGTATTTGAAAAAGTTAAAGCATTCTCTAGTAATCGTCGGACATACAGACGGAGAGACGAACAGACGGACAAACATGCAAACAGAGCGAAACCAATACATGCTTTTCAGCATATAATAATTAAATCCACTAATAAAAGTTTTCAATTTAGTTATTCAAAAATTTACCTGAAGAATTTACCCCTTATTCAACCAAACCGAGCTAAAATTTACCTCAAACCGTAACAATGTACCAATTTCCATTTTGAAACTTTTTCCACATTCAATTAAGAACACAATAAAAAATGCGCCATAACTGGATGAATAGATCACTCAAAAAGGAAACCGAAACACGTGTGCAATTCATTACACAGTACGATGCTGAGTATACCGTTAAAGAAATTACTGGCGTAATCACGTGCAACTAAGTCGTTTAAAAAGGTGCATCATCTCTTTTTTTCATCAGCACAACCTAATTTAATATAATAAAAGTTAGCCGGCAGGAGCACTCCAGACACTGCAAGAGCCGCGGTGCTTTACGGGGAAAAAATCCGTCTCTCCGGGCGAGCTGATTCCAGAGAGTCCGTCCCTTATAAAGAAAAGACAACTCTTCTCGGGACTCCCGCTAGTAAAAATAAGCACTTCAATATTCCTATATTTTTTTTAATTATCGGGCGGGATCAAATGCTACCCTTTTTAGTGATAGGTAGCAAATAACGTATTACTATTCAGAGCACCATAGAGAGGAAACCAGTGAGCATAACAACGCCAATAAAAAAATTAGATCAAAAAATTAGATCTGTCGATTTTTGGCGGCATTCACGCAGCTAGCGTTTGTACAACGATTAAGAACGATGAAGCGATGTCCCCTTTATAACTCCTCACGACCGCGTAACCCTGTCAATCAAGGATTCATGATCATAGCTACAACGGCAAATTGCGTATACGGAGGGTCGGTAAAAATGTGAAAGCGAACTTTCTCTGAGGAAATTTTGGACCCACTGTTTCGCCATGAGATTCCCACACTGTATGGACAGGACCGAAACCTAGTATGGGTGCATCAGAATAAAGCTACGAGTCATACGGCCCCCCATTTGCGAACACTGAAACAGGAGACTGGTTTGATGACATACCCGTAAAACCTCCAGGCATCCTCCATGGATCATTGCGGCTTTGGGCTGCTGAAACGCGCCCTTGGAGCTAGACGATCCCGTACATTAGACGATGTACGGAAAGCCTGTGAAGAGGGGTGGGTACAGATCGACCTAAATTCTATGCGGCGAAGTCTTATTGAATGGAAACTGGATGCAGAGCCGTAATTCGACACCGTGGGGACCAGATAGAATACCACCGAACATGGTGGCGGGATTTCTCATAGACTTACCGTATAATGCTTGCAAATCGTTTACTGATAACGTACTCAAACCTCTGTAATCATGCTTGCTATGCGTGACCCGGCACAAAATGGCGTTATTTCATCACGCCTCATATTTTACGTCATGATTTTTGAAACATCTATTATGGCGAGTCTGAAACCCTGTCACAAACAGAGAAGGTAGTATGGATGATTCTAATCAAAAAAGTTCATATGAACATGGGTCCGAATTTTAACGATAACTGACATATGGACAGAAATAAAAATGCCGCCACTAATATCAACAAGTTAATAACTCACTTTCTATAACACCTAGATTAATTAAGTTTGAAGAAATAATAGGTACATAAAACTGTGTATACCGTTAAATTTGAACGAATTCCAATGAGTAATCTCCGAGTTACGCACTCAACATCATAACATGCTCAGATGTGAGTACTGTACTAACCACCACGTGTTACTATGCTGACTACGTAACTCGGAAACTACTCGTTAGAATTCGATCAAATTTTAACGGTAAACACAATTATATATACCCTATTATTCTCCCAAATTTCATCATCCTAGATGCTGCATAAAGTAAGTTTTTAACTTCTTGATCTTAGTGGTGGCATTTTTATTTCTGTTCGTATCTCAGTTATCGTTCAAATTCAGACCGATGTTCATATGAACTTTTTTGCTTAGAATCATCCATACTACCTCCTCTAAAAGTTTGTGACATGGTTTCAGACTCGCTCTGTATAAGCTATTGTATAAAAAAGAATAATGAGCTATCTAAGGCAACAGATGTTTCATTCGTCGATGATTAATGATATGAATACTGATTACTCAGGTGTTGGAAACAATCAGGTCGGCCTTGAGGCCAAACTGGCCCCGGTTAGGAATTTATTGTAATGTAAATAATAATAAATAAAATAAATAATTATAAACAGGGAAATCGATGACGAATTTGTGAAAGGGTAAATATTACCTCGATAAAAGGCACGATTTTTTTCGAGAAATAAAAATTGCAAAGATGATGAAAGCGTCAGTCTTAAAGAAATTAAGAGTTCACAGGAAATAGAAACTAAGTGATCCTATCCATCCACAGAGAAAAAAATTTTCGAATTTTGTCTTCACCTAATCCAAATGGTTCATCGAAATACGTTATGCAAGACATAAAACATTTTCCAAAAACAGGGTGTCTCAGAAGTCTTTGCTCAAACTAACGTTCCTTTCAGCACGATGCAAAACACAGGTGGGAGTGCCCTCATTATCAACCACAGATGAACTCCTCTCGTCACTGCGTATTGAAGCATCTCCAGTAATGTTTCCTTTTAGTATGGCAAGATAGAAATTATGAAGTAAGTTCACTCGTAACCATGAAAAAGTCTTACTGATTAACATCCTCGTTGCACGCAGGTAAGTTTCGGAAACCTTTCAACGGTAAAGATCCTTGCCTCTCCTTCGCTGCGCTCTTCCTTTCTCTCACCATTCTTAATAACAACAATTTCGTTCAGCGTCTTTATCAACCTTGGCTTTTGTTATTTCCAGTTCCATTTAATGAGCGAAAACTCCCGTCCGCTGAGGGCCAGTAGTTAGCCCTATTCCCATCACTTCTCTCGTCGGCAATATTCTTCCCGTCTGCTTCTGTCCGACTGCCACGAACGTTGTCCCTTCTCACATCAGCTGATCTCACTTTCATCCACCTCCCCGCAACCATCTCATTCCTTCCAAAGGAATTAAACGGGTTCTCCTTTAAATTAAGCTTAAAAAAACTTTCGTCGTAAATCTTCGCGGCCTTTTTTCTATAATTATCTTTATTTCGCCTCTTCGTCGAATATTAGGTGACACTCTGAATTCGTTTTTTGGCAATTAAATATAAGATCATTTCTATCCTTTCATTTCTTGTTTCATTTTCAATTTTCAACTGTCTGGCTTATCAATAATACAAGTATTATGTATTTTATTGAGGATACGTACTTCATGCGTTTTTTTTTAATTGAATAAAGATAAATAATGAAATAAAGATTTTTTTCGTTACTTTTTTATTGTATAATTGAATTTTAAAATATTACATTCCGTTCTTGTTGAATTGAGTGTGACTCACTTACATGAAATAAATAACACCAAACTGGATACGTATAATTAACAATGAAACATTTGTGGGTTTCCACGTGTTTCATCCACCCAACTTCACTGCATTGAAATACAAACCGAATACAAAGAAGTCAATTCTGTTCACGTTTAAAATGCTCGTGTTATAAAGGCGTTTTTTGAAGTTGATGAACTCAATTTCTTCTACAGGTACGGATATTATTTAATGAAAATGTAAGTTTTTTATATGTTTATCTTCACTGTCGTTATTTTATTCCAGATATTTATATTTAATTTAATTGGACATTAAGATTTATTCCACCTAAGCTTTCTAATCAACAACGTAACCGCTGTTTTCGTTAATAAAATTAGTGAAGCATAAGGACATTTTAGATTAATACATTTCCATTACTGTTATAAATATATCAAAATGATTGTTGTAATTGAAGTTTCAATCAACATCCTAATTTCAATGCATATTAACTCGCTTTTAAGAATTTGCAGGATATAATTATGAAACGGGAACGGTATAAAGCCATATCATCTACATATATAAAGAAGAGTGTTTGTTTGTGGGTGGATTTGTTTGTTTTTTATACAAATCTACAGTTTTATTCCGGTCTTGATGAAATTTTGCACACTTGATCTTCAAAGCATGAGGAAGGTCAGTGTCTACCTCAGATTTCGTAAAAATAATAAACGCATATGAGAGAGAAGGACGAGACACAAAAACCCTGGAATACAATAAAAAATAGTTATTAATTAAAAATAAAAAGTAAATAAATAATAATTAAAAAATAAGTAATAAATAAAAAATAAAATCAAAATAAAAAGCTGACGTTTCGGATAGAGACTATCCTTTATCAAAACACAAAAAAGCAAAAGCAAATAAAATATTAGAGAATTATCCTCAATAACTTCAGGATAATTCTCTAATATTCTATTTGCTTTTAGAGAATTATCCCTTTTGCTTTGATAAAGGGTAGTCTCTATCCGAAACGTCAGTTTTTTTTTTATTTTGATTTTATTTCATATTTATTACTTATTTTTTAATTATTATTTATTTATTTTTTATTTTTAATTAATAACTATTATTTAAAAATAATAAATCATTAACGAATGATATAATCAAGTACCGAAAGGCTAAATGAATACTGTCACATAAACCATTGAAGAACTGTACTGTTTATGTATTCCACCTGTAAAACGTCTAATTTGTAAGTTTTATATATTTGAAATGGAGGAACTGGTCGTAATGGAGGCGTGTGCAATCAATACCATCTATACCTCGTCTCAACTTCAGTTGAGAGTGACGTCATGAGTGAAGCGGTTGCCGTTCGTCCGCATGAAGAAATAGTTCTTACAATTTTCTGTATATAAAGTTCAAAATTCTTTCTGAAATCATATTTCATATTTTTTCTCATTGATATAAAAAATCTGCGTATAAAAAGCCATTTGACGAAATGAAAAACAAAAAAAATAAACAAAATAAACTCCGACTGTAGTGGAGATTATTCGAATGCAAGATGGCGGCGTCCAGTTCCTAAGTGAAGAACGTTAAAGGAAAACTTTACCACAGTGAAGCAGATTATACTTAACGTTTACGGCAAATTGGCAGAACAGAAATCGGTAAATCAGTAAGTGACATCATAGATTTGGTTACAGATTTAACTGGAGTCTCGGCAGCGACAGTCTACAGAGTCAGGAAGGAGCTGAAGAAGGAATGCAAAGGTGTCAACACCGAAGAAGTCTGTGAAACGAAATGTCGTTAAAGATTCTTTCAGCAAGTATGACGCCCTAAATCAGCCATTCGATTAAAAGTACACCGCTATTTTTTCGTAACGAATGCCCCACATTAAACCGTCTGCTGAGACGTAAACGCCGATGGCTACTTGCCAACCATATCGCGAGCAACACTCCATTGCTTGCTCCTACATCGCGGGTTCACGTTTGAGAGAAGCCATCGTGATTCTATGTTGATGGAAAGAAATGACATTATTTTATGGCGTCATAAATACCTGCGTATGATTAAGAAATATCGAAGAGAGGAGAGATTAATTTATTACTTGGACGAAACGTGGTGTAATGCTGGCCATTGTTTGAATAAAGTCTGGCAGGAGATGCCTTTCTTAAGGGGCTACCCATTGGCTTAAAGAAATCGAGTGGAACGGGGAAAGACTGATGTAACGTGTAAAAACAGTAGAATGTATACGCAGTGGAAAGTAAATAATGAGCACGTTATCAGGGTAAGGTTGAAAATAAAGATAAAGTTTAATAAAGGACAAATTCGATAAAACAATGTAATTTATATAAATGAATAAATGACTTGGTAAATATAACAAAGAGCTAAATCTCCTAGCTCAGTTTAAATAGAAGAATTGATAAACCATAATATTTAACTTGATATCGGAATCTACAGAAAAATTGATACTCAAATCATTATTTTAGTTCAACAAACACCAAATTGATAACTTACTGCTTGGCAAAAACAAATGAATATTTTACCTCAAAATTACAAGAGCAGTTACACAATATAACTCTTACAAAGGCTAGACCGAGCTAATCGGTTGATTCAAGATACACCTAATACTTAAATAATCTGAAAAATTCCGATAAGCAAACTCGCTTACATATAACACAACACAAGATGAGAATATCATATGCAAATCCAATTCTCTAAGACTAAGATTACAACAGCTTGTAACTTAACCTGGTCAAAGACTCTTACTTTACTTAACCTCTCAAATAATCAACCACATCAAACTTATGGCAAAATACTTAAAGGGCAATACAATTCAACACTAAATAAACACATAAAAATTAAGGCAGTATGCCTATAGGGTAATGCAATTCAACGACGGCACCCAATATGGCCTCTCATAAATTCACGCCTAATTATGGGCGCTAAAATACAACAAATATGAATGAGTTTAAATGACACAAGAGATGAAACATAAACCAATATGTTTATTAAAGTCCAAGTCCGGGAATTTAAATTGTTCAAGGTCCAGATAACTTAAGAGAGTCTTTCTCGGTAGTCACGCACACACAAGTTCTGACAGTTAGAATGGAATACACAAAAAGTTCGCACAGGTAAGTTCATGCAGAACGCACTGAATTCTACCGAGTTTATAAAGGAAACCCAAAACAATTGAAAACCTTAGATACTACATGCGTAGAATACATTTATCAAAATGCGGCCACACGAGTGCTCGCCAAGAGGGCTGGTCACTAGATGAGGGAGAAAAATATAATTACAAACATTACATTTATTAGCCCTTTCCCTCCAATACTAAGCCACAAAAAGGAAGCTGAAATATCACAAGATTTCCACCTCAACACAATGGAAGCACTTTTGTGAACTCGTCTCGGCCTAATTAGGCAAAGTACACAAAACCGTACTGAATTGATAGATAGGCATTCAGCCCAGCAGGGAAGAAGCCTCTAATTGCTGAGCGCCCGTCGCACTCCCTTCCGTGAAGGTCACTAAATACAGACGACCACGCACATGGATTAAGGCACGATAGAGAAATTGCACTTACAGACGCCGTTGTTGACACCGAGAGCGTACGAAGCAGTAGCCATCTCCGGGTTACTCCCTCTGGACTCAAGCGCGTCGGTTCGTTCTCGTTGCTGGAGTCGCTCGTCAACGAAAACGCCGCCTGCGATGCTTCTCCGCCGTGCACGCCTTGCTTCGATAAGGGAAACGGACGGCTCGCCACGTCGTCGTTTCTATCAGGCTGAGGGTCCGGGGGTCTCCGACCATTACGGGCGACTGCGAAAAGTACTTTGTTCTTCGGTGACGAACCGAGATCCTTCTGATGTTTCCCTTCTGAAGTTCGGGTCGCTCTCCTCTTTAGCGATGAAATCTCCCGCCAAGAAAGCTTCGGTTTGACGTCACGGAGCCTCGTCTGGTCTCCATTGGCTCTTGCGTGATGATGGTTGTGACGACACTGTCTGCCCCGCTCCTCCCCCGCCTTCGAACGGGTGAATATACGTGAGCGGTAATAACAGCCAGTGTCGCCGGAAATCACTTGTGGAATCGATTTCCGTGACAACTGATTCTTTTACATGCAGCGAGTACGGGCTTTGTGGAAGGTGCACAACGTTTATTTAAATCCAAAAAGAGAAGTGATTACCATGACGAAATGAACGGGAAATACTTCGATAATCATTCCTGTCATTACAACAGTGTCATCTTTTAAGCGTCCATCATTCTTCCTTACTTCTTCTTTGTTCACTTCGCAATGTTGCGCGGGAAGAATCTACCAATCACAGATTATGAGAAATTCTTATTCCTCTGTACTACTCTTACTATTCTTATTAATCGCCTTTCATTATTTTCAAATTTGAGTTGTGTTTCAATCCGTTAGATGTTCATCTCCCTCTCTCACCCCTGGTGATTGTTTTCAGAAGCCTCTCCCCTCTTTCTCTTTGCCAACGATCTCTTATCGTTGCTATGGCAACTCGGACGGCAGCAATAAACTCAAGTTTAAAAAAAAATAAACCGGGCGATTTGTGGATGAAAATACTTACAAGTTAGAAATACATGTGTTAATTAAAATATTTGTAACAGAACGTTTTAAAATAATTGAGTAATAGGAAATGCTAAATATACTCAATTATTGTCTGAATCTGTCGTGTCACAATTTAAACACTTCTTAAATATTAATAAAAAAAAAAAAGATAACCTGCACGCTTCTTGCATTTGTCTTTAATTGGTGAAATTTCATAGTATCAATAGTAATTATATATTTTTATTATAAATATTAAGAACTTTCGACGTTAACAAATAATATGGATGAAGAAAAGAAGAATCTTTCTTTTCTTCATCCATGAAAATATAATAAAGCACTTTAAAAACCACTGATGTATTTTAAAATTATTTTTATTTACACTTTTTATGTTTTTTTGTCAAATTGCACCACAGGGAAGGAGCACTTCTCTATCTCAGGTTTTATTGAGTAATACGAGATTTCAAACAGCAATCAACTGTTTGTATTTACACTTCGTATCAAAAGCTAAACAACATTCATTACGCTATTTAACAAAGACATGAAAGAGATGGTCGAGTTTGCACGAAGAAGATTAAAAAATTTTAAAAATTACTTTAAAAAAAACGATATCTGACAGACACCATTCGACTTTTCTATCTACGCGATTATAATTGGATTATAGGAAGGTCTAATGAAATATAGTTCTAGTCTAACGGCGGAAGGATATGGTAAGCGACCTCATGTTGTGCACTATGGTAAGCGATCTCATTCCGTGACGTCACTCTCAACTGAAGTTCAGACGAGATATAGAGAAAAAGCATGTGCACGGAAAAATCATACATTGTTACATCACCTACAATAGGCACAATTTCGGGCTTATTGGTAGAAATACTATTTACAATACCCTAGCCCCGTGCTTCAAATCAGCGCTAACAATGAGTGAAATATTAAATGAAAAATTAAGTTGTATTCGTTCGTCACTCGACATTATGAAATTACCTATCCTTTCTTTTTCCTTTCCGTTTTCCTATCCATTCATTCCTTTCACACATTATAAATTCGTCGACAAAACGCAGATCTCGCTTCTATTTTTTGCATAAAGATGCGACTCTTAGGTGCATTCTGTTCAGCAGTTTTCATCCTTGTAATTTTCTTAAGTATTTCTATATCATTTTTCATTGTTTGAAATGGAACGACCTCACGCTAATGAAGCTGACGCGAGCTGACGAACGCGCGCCAAGCTAACGATGTGTGCGCGTGCTGCAACAATGCCTTCGTAATGTTCCAAGCTAGCGTAACAATGCTCGAAGAGTCGAAATATAATTTTTTAAAATAATTTTGGAACTTTTGAATTTTAACTGACATCATATTAACAAATTAAACAATTTCAGATTTGTAATTACAAATACACTATATGATCAAAAATATCCGGACACCCCTCACAGATCAT
>JAHWFO010061971.1:0-17532 GCA_023313115.1 Rhysida immarginata | reverse complement strand
GGAAGGAAGAGTGAGATCTTTACTCACCAGACTCTCTAGCGTTTGCTGCAGCTCCTCTTCCTCGTTCCGGCTCAGCAGGTACAAATACGAGTTGAATGGTGAAAAGCTTTGTTCCAACTGGATCTCGTGTTGCGTTGATCATTCTGGTAGCAACCCCGTTGGCAACTCTTCTCGAAACACTTCAACGAACTCATCGATGAGCGTGGTACATTGCGGATGAACGAAAGCCAGATCCTTCTCCGGCTTGAACCTTGTGAAGATGGTGAAGACAGGTCTTGGGTTTTCTTCGCTGATCATGTGACACAACTCCTTCTCTGTGATGAAGTCTTCTCCACTGTCTTGCTTCCACTAGAGCAGCCAACATCGTTTGCCATAAATTTGGGTAGCACATCTTTTTTTTTTCCAATCAATGAATAAGTTGGTTTGCTCGATCCAGTTCCAGCCCGGTGAGAGATCATAGTTTTGCATGTAAACGTTGTCAAAATTGATTTTCTCTTGATATCGGCCACACATGACCGGGACTCGCAAAGTAGCATGTGTAATAGGAATGAGTTGCCCATTTGCAAACAAGATAGATTTTTGAGGGCTAAGCGGTGTTGAATGCAGCTTCAATGCAGTTTAGTGTCCATGTAATTGTCCAGGGCCCCAATGTCCACCAAAGCTTTGCATACTTGCCCGTTCACCTCGACTGCAATAATACAGAGCTCGTTGGAAACACTCTTGTACACAAAGTTAATTTGAGATGGTGTTCCTTTTCCTCCTGATGGAGCGTCCTTACGTTGTTTACAGTCTTTTCTTAGGTGGCCCGGCCGTCCGCAGTTATAACACTTCCTGTTGTCATGCTGAGGTCACCTTCTTGGTATGGCACGTCAGGAGACGGCGTCCACTTGCATAGGCTCTGCTGTTGTGATATCCCCTCCGGTGTGGGTGCAAAACCATTTCTCAGTTTAACTAATACAGTCCTCAATAGTTGCAGTCTCTTTTAACTGTATTTGTGCCGCTATCCTGTGGGGCAGCCCTTGCTGAAATTAATGGACCTTTTAGGTTTGCGAGAAATTTATTAACCCTCCAGACAGCTGGCAAACCTTTATCTGGTGACATACTCGGCGATATCGTTTCCTTTAAGTTTAAGACGTTGCAACGCTGTCCTCCTGTTTAGTTGCGTCTGTCCTCCTCCATAGACCTCCAGGAATTTCCTTTTGAAGAATTCCCACAGGATTAGCGGATTAGCTTCATCAAAGTTAGAGTACCATACAGCCGCAGCACCCGTTAAGTATGCGGGTATGATTTGCATACATTGCTGCTGTATGATGCCCTTGCACTTGGCTACCGTGATGAAGTGTTTCAGAAACTGTTCTGGGTCTTTCCGGGGTCGACCGCCGAAGTACCGGAATTGGAAGTTGTCAACTGCTCGTTTTATGGGCGGTGCCTGCAAATCACGCACCGCTTGCATCAAGTTGACAAAATGATCCATATTGTTGGCCATTATCAATAGATACGTGTAGATACACTACCACTAACGTTGCACACTGTTGTACCAGGCGAACTTGGAACCTAAAGTCACACTGCCTCTTTGTGGGGGTACCCGATAAAACCACAAACACTTCACTATAAAGCACCCTTAATAAACTATCACTTAAAATGATGAAACATGTGTAGCACAATGTAGCACCTCACCAACTTGGAGACACACAATAAAAAAACCACTAGTAATCTGAACACCACACACTGGTTTCACAAATTAACGACTCTGTGTTCACTTCCACCAACACTTTAGATACACTTAATCACCAAATGTAGCGCTGGTAATCATAGCACTTAATGACTCTGTATAAAATTGGTAACAGAATACTCGCAGATTAACCACAGGAAAAAAATTATTTTTATTAACACAACACAGTATCACCACTCTAATATCTTAATATGCAGATAATGTGTAACAATAACGTGTTCTTACCGCTCTGCTACCACGCACCACCTCTGTAACATGAAAAATAATTAAATGAATGTAGAGTATGCAGTAGAAAATTGTAAAGCACGTATACAGAAGGCGTGAATGAAAAGTAAAGTATTTATTTCCAAATTGACTAATGAATAACCCAATGCAATCTTAAATCTAGGGTAAAGTAATATTTCAATAAAATATAATAATATAATAAATATAAATAAAGTAAAATGGTAAACTACTTAGTTTACAATGCAAAATAATGGCATAAGCTGCTTATCAAGCACACCCACTTGAAAATAACACCAATAGATCCGCACTAGGATCTTATATTAAACTAGAAGAGGTACCCGGCGTTGCCCGGGATAATTACACTTGGATGTAAACAGAACAATCTCAAAAAATTAAATTAAATTTTGCAATATCTTAAAAATAAACACATGAAAATGCTTAGAATTAATACAGTAAAAATTCTTAATGAAAATTCGAAAAAAATCTTTTTAAAGGCTCACAATGGATGGACTGCTCCAATAATTTCTTACTCAGATAATCTTACTTCAGATCTACACTTGATGTTGTGGCAATTTCCACTCTTCTCTCGCTGTGTTGAAGCAAAATTTGGCCTTTCATCACTTTGGGTAGTCTAGCGGTCGCCAATTCTTCTATTTACTTGCTTCCCATTTGCTCAATACAGCACGGAGCTAAAGGTTTGCTTTCTCTGTCGTCTTTCCACTCTTTCTCAATAGTCTGCTAACTCTTCATTATCTCCAGCTACTGATCATTTTTAAAGATTTTCAAGAAATTGTTAAGTACTAAGAACTCTCTTTTCTAAGAAAAACCTGAGTAACAGGAATTCTATGCATTGTTACAAATTGAAACTTATCCATATTGCATTGTTATAATTCTTGGAAAGGACTGCTTTATCATTTCATCATCATTTTGAGCTCATTGTTATTGGTGAATTGCGTGTTGAAACCATTGTTGATACCTATTGTTGCACAAACTTTTATTTGCATTGTTGGTCATGAGATATATATTGTTGGTCCGTGCAGTGTGTTTGTGAATTGCGTGTTGATACCATTGTTGCAAAAACTTTGTCTTGCATTGTTGGTCATGCGATTTTTCTCATTAATATGCCCTGCCATAACCATGAATATCGATTTTTTATCAATAATTATTATTTTTTCGAAATCTGAAGTAGACAGTGACCTTCCTCATGCTTTGAAGGTCATGTATGCGAAATTTCATCAAGATCGGAATAAAACTGTAGATTTGTATAAAAAACGTACACACAGACAGACAGACCCACAGACAGACCCACAAACATCCTTCTTTATATAGATAGATTTTATTGAAATATTACTTTACCCTAGATTTAAGATTCCATTTGATTATTCATTAGTCAATTTGGAAATGATCTTGAATTTTAAAGGTTATTTTAGTAAACTTTTGTATGACATCAATAATCGCGTAAAATGTAAAAATTTTCTTGTTCACACCAAATCTTTTACAATTACAATCATATATAGGATGAGTGCTGAAATACAATTTGCTGGTTACTTTTCATTCACGCCTTCTGTATACGTGTTTTACAATTTTCCACTGCGTACTCTACATTCTTTTAATTATTTTACACGTTTCAAGTTAACCGTTTTTAAGTTATCGTGCAAAAGGCGGACGGACGGATAAACGTACAGTCCAAGGGCGCATTCTTATAAGTAGCTTTTATGCTAGAGCTCCTAATAAAGTTCTATGTGACCGTAGAGTTGTCTTATAAAATGTTACTGTAAATTTTTATAAAATTGATATAAAATTGATATAAAATGTGTTTCCTCTTACAATTTTTCTCAGATGTTAGAAATTATACAGTGTGTTTCCACAGAGTGTTTTTGAATTGAGTACAGATTTTTTGGGAGATGATAGAAGAGGTCCTTAGAAGTATTTTTTGTCATATGAACATGGGGTCCCCGCAGCTCCGTTTACTTACAATACTGCATTGAACAATCAAATGACACCGGGACGCAGTGTGCGTTGGTAGGCCTAGATTATTTTATTTTTAACAATTAACACAAGCAATCTACTGTATGACTTTTACAGTAATTGTTCGAAATAACTGCTTTCCCAGAATGCGATTAGTTCATTTATCGCCGGCTTGTTGGCCGAGAGCGCTGAGGCGCAGGTCTTATCGCTCTCGCAACCAGCAAGTCGCGGGTTCGAATCCCGCTTGGGGCATGGATGTTTGTGATTGTCCTTTATTATAATATGAAAACCCCGTGTTGGGCTTCGGCCTGTTGGGGGCAACCCGCGGGTTGTTTAGATTTAAATTTACATATGGACTAATCGTATTTTACAAAGGGGTTGGATACCATGGAATCTCCTTGACGAAGTTTGTCTTAAGACTTTTCAACAAACAAGCACGTGCACCTTGAAATTTCTTTGCAAACAATTACTTTAAAAGTTATTACAGTAGATTGCTTGTGTTAATTGTTAAAAATAAAATAATCTAGGCCTGCCAACGCACACTGCATCACGGTGTCATTTGATTGTTCAATACAGTATTGTAAGTAAACGGAGCCGCGGGGACCCCATGTTCATATGACAAAAAATACTTCTAAGGACCCCTTCTATCATCTCCCAAAAAATCTGTACTCAAAAACACCCTATATATATATGTAATAAACTCAGTAGAGCTTACTGTATAATCTATTAAAAATTTTAAAGTTTATTAGAGAAGTGAATGAATAAAAAAGTAATAAAAAGTAAAGATTTTTCTTTCGAAAAAAGGAAGAAAAAATTCTGCGACCTGGGATCGAACTAGGAACCTCAATTGTCATGGCTGACACCTCTACCAGTTGGGCTATCAGACACCCGGACAGCCATGCTGTCTCAAGGTATCAAAGTTGTCAAGGTTGAAAGCCCAATGGCAGGCGAGCACCTGGCTCATAGATCGAAAATATAAATTAATATCTGTGAGTTCCACAAACTTTCTGATGTTTGGATCTGTAGGCCAGGTGCCAGCCTCCCACTGGGCTTTCAACCTTGAAAACTTGGTCGTCTTTAAGACACCTTGAGACAGCATGGCTGTCTGGGTGTCTGCGATACCCCAACTAGTAGAGGCGTCGGCAATAACAGCCGAGGTTCCTGGTTCGATCCCAGGTCGCAGAATTTTTCCTTCCATTTTTCGATAGAAAAATCTTTACCTTATGCTTGGTAGGTTTATCTCCAGTTTATAATATTAATATATATTAATTAAGATAAATAAAACTCCTTTAATTAAAAGAAAACAAATAAATTAAATTAAAATAAATACCTGAATCATCGAACTTTCACCATAGATCTTCTTCATCTGTAACTGTGTGCCTCCCTGTGTTCGTTTACATTTCTTCACTAGATCTTCGTTTCTTCTGTGTTTCTTCTGTATTTCATCTGAGTTTCTCCACAAGACCTTGTTCCATTTGTGTTTTCGTCCTTCAACATTTATTTTATCAATTGGGTAACTTTTTTTCATTGTTTTCTGGTATTTATTTTAGTTTAATTTATTTGTTTTCTTTTAATTAAAAGAGTTTTATTTACCTTAATTAATATATATTTTATCACAACTCCTACGTTTACAAAAATTATTATAATATTAATTATTATTAATTAAAAAGTAATTGTAAAAGTAGTTAACTTTTTTGCAGTAGTTAAGCATGTAGTTATAACTACTTCATTAAAAAAAGTAATTGGAAAGTAATTGTGAATTTTTAAAATAGTTTGTAGTTGTAGTTAAACTACCTTTAAAGTAATTAATGCACATCACTGGTTATGTTCCTATTGAATTGCCTATTTCTTATAATTCTAAGCCTCTCTATCCTACTAGCTCCTTTAAGTACTTGGGTATTCATTTATCCCCTGACTTGTCTTGGAATATGCATACTAATGAGCTAGTTAAGTTACTTTCTAGAAGATTGGGTTTAATCTCGCCTCTTTACTACCTTCCTCCCACTATTCTATTATTATTGTACAATGCGCTGATTCATTCAATACTTTATGGCATTCAATTTTGGGATCAACCTCTAACTTCAATCTATCTCGGCTTTACCGATTCCAAAAATGGTTTCTTAGAGTTTTACTAAAACTACGTAAATCTACGCCTGTTTCGCACTATTTTTCTTCTCTTGGGGTCTTGACCATTTATCAAATTTATATCTTACAATTAGTGACGTTCATTTATAAGGTAATTAATGGTCACTTAAAACTCTCGACGCCTTTTTCGATCCGGTACCATTTGGATTTTCATTCCTATGCTACTCGGTCTGTGAACTCGATGCGCCTTCCACTGGTCCGAAGGAATTTTCAACGTCGTTGTATTTCAACTGGTCGATTGTACCTGTCGCTCTTCGTGCTTCCCCGACTCTCGCCACTTTTACAAGGAATGTTATATCATACCTGTTTGATACTTGTTATTCTACTAACCCGTGTTAATTTTTTTCTTGTTTTTTTTTTTATTATTTTAACCTATTTTATTTTTTGTAATCCAAATTTTGCTTTTCAGTTGTTTATGGATCTTTGCTTAGCATTTAGTGTTTATTGGCTTGTCTTTATTATATTATTATTTTGGTTTTCTAATTTTTACTTATTCTATGTAGTTCCGTGTTTTTGTACTTTACCTTCCAGAGGCCTAACTCGTCGGCCCTTGGCCATACTGGCTCTCAATGATTTTTGTAATTTTTTTCTAAATAAATAAATAAATAAATAAATAAAATATACGAAACCGAAAATTTTGTTCACGGCGACATATCGATATTTGTGTTCAACTTACAAATCGAGTAATTGAGAAATATTAATAACAGATAAAGGAGTGCGTTTCAACCAAGTTTGCTCACTTTTATTCTCTCACCAATTTGTATATTAACTTTACTTGTTGCGTCCTGCAAGGCAGATGTAAATGAACTGCTGAATCAATAAAAATTATAATAACATGTTCGACGAAGACCGAATTCCCTGTCGTGTTCATTAAAAATTTGCGAATACCGAATTCTATAGAAATCAATTGTCCTTTGTTGTATCAACAGGAGAAGGTAGCTGCCACGCCTCAAGTTGCGTGCGCGCATGCGTGCCCTCGATGGCGGAAAAACAATGATGAAAATTTAAATATAGCAATGAAAAGTTTATGTATGCTATTTTCACTTAATAAATTTCGAATTAAAGAACCGCGGAAAGATCAACGAATGATTAATTATATTTGTCGGACATTAAGTGATGCTAAAAATTTATGAGAACTTAGATTTCTTATTCATATTTATTTACATAAGAAAAAAATAAAAATCATTGAGGAACCTTCTTTCTAAACATTCGGATATTATTTTAGTGGTAAGTAATCAATAATTAGAATTTTTTAAAAATCAAATTTATATATGAACTTTCCACCATAATAAACCTATAGTGATGGTCCACCTGGGGGAATGGAAATAAGCAGTCGACACGGGATCCAATTAGGAAAATATTTAAAGAAAGCTACACGATATTGTATTTTCTTCCTAAAATGACCCAACGAATATTAATTTTATATAGATAGGGTGTTGTGTTATTAAGTAGCGGAAAAATGGAGCTACTTATTGTTTTCACAATGTCCGTCTGTCTGTCCGTCCCCTTCATAATTTCCGCATTGTTTGAGGTAGACGGTTGAAATTCGGAATGTAGCTTACTATCACTGCGTTTACATGCACACTTTCGAAAGACCAGTTTCAAGTCAATCCTGCAAAAAGTGGCATGTAACCAGGCTTCAACACCCCGATCCGGATCGAGTTCAATCCAGTCGAAAGAGGTGGTTTGAAACCAGGGAAGCATGCTTCGGAAAAGAGGTCAATCCAATAATGTGCATGTAAGCACCCCGATCCGGATCGAGTTTAAATTTGCTGCTTGGTTGAAAGAAAAAATATAGAAAATTTTAGCTAAAATAAATAAATGAATATATTTTAAAATACATTGCATGTTTAAATTTTTTTTGTAAACTTTATCAAAATGCATTTTTCCTAATTAAAAGTTTTCAAATTGTCTATCGAATTGGAGTTTTATATATATATTTTTTATCAAAATGTAATTTAATAATTTTTTATCAAATTATAATTATCAAATTAAATATTATATTTATATCAAAAATTTCAATTTATCAATTTCTATTTTATTAAATTATACTTTGATAATTATTTATAATTATTATAATTGTAATTTTATAATTTTTATTATTTAATACAATTAAAATAAACTATTAAATTGAAGTTTTTGATATAAATCTAAAAATTAATTTGATAAAATCTATTAAAATTATGTTTTGATAAGAATGTATAAAATTATATTTTGATAAGAATGTATAAAATTATATTTTGATAAAAATAAGTATATAAAAAAACTTAAACATGCAAATGCATTTTAAAAGTTATTAAGGATTATTATATTGAGGTAAATAAATCAAAAACTTGATATATAAATAACATTATAGTTAACATTATAAATAACTTCAACCTTATTATTTATATATAGAAAATTTTAATTGAAAACAAAATTTAAAGAAAAAATCAATAATTACAAAATTTATTGATTGTCAATTATATTTCCAGACGATAATTATGAGAAAATTTTAAAAACTTGCATTTCAGCCGTATTTTAGAGGAAGCATAATTCTAGTGATAAGGTCGACTGAGACAACAATGGCGGATTCTGTAGCAGATGACAAGTCTGGCGTACTTTCCTAATCTAGAGCTTTACCCACAGGGCATCTTATCGGACTCGATCCGGATCGAGTTAGATGCATGTAAACGCGAGGCAATTTTGGATTAACTCAAGTCGAACCGGATCGAAACGTGCATGTAAACGTAGTGTATGGACATGTGCACCTGTACTATTTAGTGTGGTTTTTGATTGGCTCTCTGGGGTTGGAGTTTCGGGGGTGGAAATTTGAGGGGACTAAAAGGACTACCCATATTTATGCATTTAAAGCAGTGAAATTCGGTATGCAGATTCCTTTAAGATCAACATTACTGTAAAGTTTGGGCCAAATTGTCTCAATAGGGTAGGATTTATGAGGGTGGCAATAACTTGGTCTTTAGAACTATGACAACGTATGGAGTGTCATGGAAAATCATGAGAAAGGAAAGAAGATGGGGTTCTTTTATATTTTCTAAATGCAAGGTTCGAGAAAATCAATTTTTGATTAAAAAATGGGTAGTTAAAAAGTACAGCTGAAGGAATAAAAAAAAATAGATGAACTCAGGGCTTCCGTTACTTTCCTATAATTTCCTCAAGAGGCTTAATTTCTTGTTATGTATTGAATTAATAAATACAGCCCATAAAGTAATAGGGTAAGGGGGGGTAAAATGGTTCGGTGGGTAATGTGGATCAAGTTAAGGTTTCGTTCGTATAAAACTGAAACTATTTTAGTTAAGCTAATCGACACTAAGGGGCAGTGAACTGCCCTTCCTCGATGTGCTGTGGACCCCGGAAATGCGACCATGCGGTCGCTCAGATAACGAGAAAAAATTCCAACGCTGGAAAGGACACGATCAACTCTCGCTTGCCAGGCGTCCACTCTAAGCTGACGGTAAGTTATTATAATGATTTGTAAACTTAAAAACATGTAATAACCACCGTATAGATAACAAATCAGAGGTGGTGTGGTAAATTTTACGATGGCACCTTGCTTGGTTCGTTAGCTTTTCGGTTTTTTTTTTCAGTGCGAGTTAATTAGGAGGGGGCGAGTTGGGGTAAAATGGACCGGAGGTTAGGGGGTAAAGTGGATCATATTAATATTGTATGTTTTTTTAAAGTAAAAACGTACGAGATGCAGGATGATCTGTTTGTTTATTACAGGTGCCTAAGAATAATTATTAAATATTCACTGAAAATGTTGAGCATAAAATGTTGTGGTTGATCATGTTATTTGAAATTGAATTTTTATATTTAGGCTACTTAGTTACTAATTTTTTTCCCCTTACCGTAGAATCATGCCTAGAAATTACAAAAAGAAAGCTGATGGATTTTTCAAATGGGATGACAGCAGTATGAAGAAGGCTGTACAAGCAGTGGAAAGCGGCCTCTCAATTAGAGAGGCATCTCGGACATTTTCCGTTCCATTTGGCTCATTACAACGAAGATGCAAGAAGTTGAAGAATGGAGCTGTGTGTTGGTATGAGTGGCAAATGTACTTTTATCTGTGGGAAATGTCAATAAAATCAAATAAAGCATACTTTAAATGTGTAACTGTAGTGAATATCCATATTTTCTTTAGTGATCCACTTTACCTCCATTTTCCGTGTAAAGTGGATCAAGGCGGGGGGTCAACAATTTTATTTTTATAAAAAAACCTTTTCACATTTCAGTTCTCAATTTCTGTACACGTATATTTCTGGACTGTATGTCGAACATAGTAATATTGCTGAGCATGTACATAGCAAAGTTTTTTTCTAATTACTTGTGATCTGTGAACTGATCCATTTTATTGTATCCACCTACCCTACTATCAATGTATATATTTAAAATATATTTAATAAGACGCACGTTTCCATATGAGATCAACAGCAGAGTCATATTATTTCAGATCTAAGGATAGCCAATTGTGAGCATATTTGATGACGTAGAGTGATGAGACAGTAATGATTGGCAGGAGAAAGATCATAAACATTATACAGAGTTTGATATACACAGAATCAAAAATGAAACAAAGAAACACCGAGGCTTTACTATACTCGGGTATCTCATTTTATTTATATGAACAATTTTATATTAACATGTCAACATGGGTTTGTTTCCCGAAGGAATGTTGTAACTGCACGTTATGAGCTGCTCGAATTCGTGTTGTCAGAAATGGCTTCAAACAACCATACAGCAGCGGTGTGTATAGACTTCTCGAAGGCTTTTGACCTGGTATGTGTCGGTTTACACTTAGAAAAATTATCCCGACTGTACGGAATACGTGGTACGCCTCTGGCCTGGCTAAAGAGCTTTCTTACTGATCGATCTTATTTTTTAACGCTTTCTGGTATATCTTCCACTATAATAACACGCAATCATGGAGTTCCCCAGGGCTCAATACTTTCTCCCCTACTATTTTGTCTTTTTATTAATGTTCATACGACCTCATTTGTCCCATAAGATTATCTTGTTTGCCAACGACGTGGTATTTATGGCGGTGAGCGATGATATATCTCAATTAGTAACTGTGTTAAATGGCACCCCAGATGATTTCAAAGTATGGACCAGTGAAATGTATGTACTAACTTGTTAATCGTGAACGTTGATAAAAACAAATCAATGTTTTTTTACCAGCGAAATAAACTAGGTGTCCCGAGTACTCTCCCATTGTTTTATTGTTATGGCTACCCATTACTTATTGTTAAGTCTTTCACATACCTGGGCATTATGATCATACTTGACTTAGCATGGACCCAGCATGTTGATTTGTTGGTAACCAAACTAAACAGAAAGCAAGGTATTATTTCACGTTTGTGATATTTACCTCGTAAGATTATGCGAAACCTTTGTTTTATTTTAATATTTTAGGTGTCTTCGTCATCTCGGAAACTTTCTAGAATTTTCAAATTACAAAAATGGCTCCTCAGAATCTACTTTAGATTACCAAAAACCTATTCAGTAACATCTTATTTTTCCGAATTGGGTACTTTGAAAATATACCAGTTATATTTTACTCGGGGAGTATACTTTTGTTTCCAAGGTCCCCAAATTGATGCTGTTGGCATTACCTACGATAGCATTAATTAGTAATTCGAGAAACCATCGATACCCTTCCAGGTCGACCATTCAACTCAATCTCCCATTAACTAAACATCATTATCGCCGTCGTTGTTTATCATATGTGGGTATCAATTGCTGGTTCCTTCTGCCTTTAGGACTGCATTCCGAAAATGACTTCCATGTTTTTGTAAAAATCTTAAGCGATTTACCCATAGTCTTACCCCGATTTTCGGGTTTGATTTTACTTCTAAGGCTTATAATTACTGTTTAGTGAACTTACGCCTACCTGCATGTTGTTTCTGTCAATAAATTATTGCTCTATCTGACATTATTCTGCAGACTCTCTGCTGTTTGCGGTTCTTCACTTATTTTTTGTATAATTAAGTTAAGGTTATTTTGTTTGGGATTATCATTACGGTTTTTGTTATTTCGGAACTGAATATTTCATTTGGTTTTTTGTTTGTTGTTGTTCACTTTAGTTTCATTTGCTCTAGAGCGAATTTAGATTTAGTTTTACTGCGACCCCTAAGGACCTTGTAGTCTGTCATTTTTGACCATATGGGCTGCTGTAGGGTTCACCTGTGTTTGTAAATAAATAAATAAATAAATAATTAAAAAAAAACTATATTTTTTAATTCAATTACTACTTTTATTCTCCTCTACCATACATGCTTTGGCATCCATCTTGGAAAAATGGCGCACAAATTAATTTTTTTGTAATTATCTCAAAACACCTCAGTGATTCTGCATCGAAATATTAGAAATCTCGAAGAGTTGAATAGTATATTTTGTTCTGGCCTTTTTAAACTTCCAAATCAACCATCTTAACTTCTTTACTCACATGGAAAGACTTATCCGCCAACTTAATAAACTACGGTATTTGGTGAAGAGATTACGGTTAACTCTTACTAAAAAGGAAATTTTTAAATTCTGAAGTCTAAAATCATTCCCAAGATTACCTATGGTCTGCCCTGTTGGGTTATTTCGTACAAATTTATCGAAAAAAAGTTCCTGGTTCGAACTCAGGTCGCAGAATTTTCCTTCTGTTTTTCGTGTGCTCGTCAGCAAACTCTTGCCGTTTTAAGCCTTGACCAGGAAAAGGCTTTCGACAAAGTGAACCACGAGTTCCTCTTTGAAGTGTTTCGTCATCTTCGTCTTCGGACTTTTGCCACAATTATTTCCGCACTGTATGTTTCACATATTGTTTAGAAGTCATCTCCAGTCTGTATGTTTCACATATTGTTTAGAAGTCATCTCCAGTCTGTATTTATTTATTTACTTGTGAGTTCATCAAACTTTCTGATGGTTTGGATAGGAGTTCTCGATCTGCAAGCCGGGTGCCAGCCTCCCATTGAGCTTTCAACCTTTGACAACTTGGTTGTCTTTAAGACACCTTGAATATAAACAGGTAATAAATTTGATAGGTGGACTGTAGGAGTGCGCGGACCTAGTAGAGGGCTATGTGGATAGCATCTGGTTTTTGTTTCTTGCTCGTGCATCGGCATCGATGAATATTTGGATTAGGTCCTCCCTTTCAAAAAACGTCTTGGGGTTGTTGGGTAGTGTTGGTGGTTGCGTTTGCCTTCTTCTCGTCATTTCCACCTCTTCACGAAACAGAATCTTTGGCCTTGTTGGTTGTTTGTCCAAATGCTGGACATGCACTTTTCTATTCCTAACGTTCTATGCTTGTTTTTGAGGAGATGTTGGGCGTATGAAGATACGTTATCACCGTTAGTCCATGACCGTTTATGCTCTTTAAATCTAATGTGAGAAGAACGAGTTGTAGATCCTTTGTAGATAGCACTGCAATCAGAGCAGGACAGCTGATATACGCCTGCTTGTTTGTAAATATTGTTGTCGGTAATATTCCTCTAAGATTGAGGAGTAGCTGGTTATTATGTCTTGTTTTGAATGTGATCCCGAGACCTTCTTTGAATATTTTAGCGAGTTTGTATGTCTCGGGACCGAAATAGCTTAGTATGACGTAATCGGTATTCTTTTTTGGGCGGTCAGGTGGCTACTTTAGGGAACGTTTGACATTATTGAGAACTGTGGTCGTTACTGTGTCTGGAAGCACGTTGCAGCTCTGAAGAAGACGTTTTGTCTCGTTTCTCTGAAACCTCTCGTTAGAGTGGGCTCAAATTTAAAAGGCCTGTAGCGCTTTAAGGACCTTATAAGTCCTCCGATTTTCATTCATGTAGGTGCTTTGGTTCTCTAGATATCTGCGTTTGTCGTTGTTCTAGTAATGAACAGAGATCGTTCGTTACACCATCACAGCCGAATTTTGGCTATGTCCGAATCGAATCGACGAGAAACCGGGGTAAAAAGACGCGCGCTAGTAAGTTATAAGTTCCCGCTAAATATTACGGCGGTTAGCCGTGGTTTGAATTTCAAGTCGTCACGCTGTCAGAGCTACAGAACAGAGGTCAAGCAGACAGTTCATCGAAATTTCGCCTAAGTTCCACGGCTAGATGTATCTCAAGAACGGCTAATCCGAATGAGCTCAAATTTAACAGGCATGTAGCCCTTTAAGGTCCTTATAAATTCCTTAAATTTCATTCATTTTGGTGTAGTGGTTCAAAACTTATTCGCGTTTGTTTTTCTTCAAATGACGTGAAACTTGGTGTAATGATGCGGCCTGAAGAGTTATATATGCCCACTAAATATTAACGCAATCCGCGGTGTTCGAATTTTGAACGTGAAAAAAGCAACGCACATCTGAGTTACCAGCCGACCTCGTCGGGTCGAAGTCACCCGACTCGGTGTTTCGATATTGAGTAGGCACATCTTCGTTAGTCTCCCTATGAAAAAAAATTCGAACATCAACAGTCCAAAAATAAACATGCTACTTTGACAGAAGGTTTGCCAGAAGTTCGCATTTCATGATATGTTTTGTCAGTTATGAGGCTGGGAGGTGAAGCCCATTCCCGGACATGAAGTGCCTACTTTTGTGTTCGAACCAAGTGTAAACGGTCCAATGCTATATATATAGGGAGCATCATTGAGGCAAGTGGAGAGAACAGGATTCTATTTGAATGTATTTATCGTTATTAATGCATTGGGGCAGAAAATAAACAAAATTTCTGGAACCTTTACTCTAGCTTCTTTGGATTAGTTCCCTACGTTCTGTCGTTCCTTCATGGGTGGTGTCCACTTGCACGGACAAGAAGCCATTCCACAGGCGAATGCTGGGATTCACCCTGGTATATAAAGTCTGGTTTCGCAGGCTTTGTTGACGGCCTGATCCTGGCAGCATGTAAGCTGGATTCCTTGTAGCAATCATATCGACTGGCGGTTGTCACAGAATTATTCCCGGGATCACCTGAGACACTGTGGGGCGGACGTAAAGGTTGCAATTCCTATTTTAATGAAAAGAGGCATGTCGAGGGAGCTACCTAAAGCCCAATGACGGGATTTGAGGTTCATGCTTCAGTTTTGATGGTAGAACGTCATTGCACCCCACTGCGAACGTCGATTCTGATCAGTGGAGAATGTATTCTCTTGATTTGGTGAAAGATTCGAGTGAGGCTTCCACAGGAAGCAGCCCGACATCTACCAATGAGAGCAAGTGGCTGCCGAAAAGCAGAACAGTTAGCTGGGATAAAGATTAGAAAAGCGCCGACAGATATATTACTCGTCCGTGGTGCTACTGTGAACTCTGCAGAGATTCACGTTATTTTAAAAAATAAATCGGTCGAGTGTGTCTGCGTCATGTACGCGGCATTGGATACTGCTTGGCCAGTTGAGGAGTGTTTTATAAGATACCTGGTTGATCCTGCCAGTAGTCATATGTTTGTCTCAAAGATTCAGCCATGCATGTCTAAGTGCATACCATATTAAGGTGAAACCGCGAATGGCTCATTAAATCAGTTATGGTTCCTTAGTTCGTACCAGCCTACTTGGATAACTGTGGTAATTCTAAAGCTAATACATGCCGAAAATCTCCGAATTTCAGGGACGAGCTGTTTTATTAGAACAAGACCAATAAGGATCGGAAACGATCCGTTCTCGTTTGGTGACTCTGGATAACTTGGAGCCAATCGCACGGTCCTTGCACCAGCAATGCATCTTTCAAATGTCTGCCTTATCAACTGTCGATGGTAGGTTATGCGACTACCATGGTCGTAATGGTTAACGGGGAATCAGGGTTCAATTCCGGAGAGGGAGCCTGAGAAATGGTTATCACATCCAAGGAAGGCATGCAAGTTACCCACTCCACGGGGAGGTTGTGATTAAAAATAATAAGGGACTCTTCCGAGGCCCCGTAATTGGAATGAGTACACTTTAAATCCTTTAACGAGGATCTATTGGAGGGCAAGTCTGGTGCCAGCAGGCACAGTAATTCCAACTCCAATAGCGTATATTAAAGTTGTTGCAGTTAAAAAGCTCGTAGTTGGATCCCGGTGCCTGTCCGGCGGTCCACCTTCGTGCAGTCTCATTGCTGGTCCTGGAGTCATCCTGCTGGCGATCCCTCGGAGCTCTTCATTGAGTGTCTTGGGTGACCAGAACGTTTACTTTGAAAAAATTAGAGTACACCAAGCAGGCGTGTCCCACCCTCTAGCATGGAATAATGGAATAGGACCTCAGTTCTATTTTGTTGGTTTTTCGGAACCCGAGGTAATAATTAATAGGGACAGGTCAAGGGCATTCGTACTGCGATGCTAGAGGTGAAATTCTTGGACCGTCGCAAGACGAACTAAAACGAAAGCATTTGCCAAGACTGTTTTCATTAATCAAGAATGAAAGTTAGAGGTTCGAAAGCGATCAGATACCACCCTAGTTCTAACCATAAACGATGCCGACCAGTGATCTGCCAAAGATTCTCCGATGACTCGGCGGGCAGCTTCTGGGAAACCAAAGCGTTTGGGTTCTGGGGAAGTATGGTTGCAAAGCTGAAACTTAAAGAAATTGATAGAAGGGCACCATCAGGTGCGGAGCCTGCAGCTTAATTTGACTCAACACGGGAAAACTCACCCGGCCCAGACACCGGAAGGATTAACAGATTGAGAACTCTTTCTTGATTTGGTGGGTGGTGGTGCATGGCCTTTCTTAGTTGGTGGGGCCATTTGTCTGGTTAATTCCGATAACAAATGAGACTCTAGACTGCTAAATAGTGGTCCGATCTTGAAGTTGTAGTTTTCCCGAGTTGGAGTGTGGTGACGAGGGGAGACTGCTTTGCTTCTGTCGGATGATCACTTCTTAGAGGGATCAGCGGTGCCCAGCCGCAGGAGATTGGGCAATAACAGGTCTGTGATGCTCTTAGATGTCTGCGGCCGCACGCGCGCTACACTGAAAGCATCGGCGTGTACGTTTTCCCGCTCTGAAAGGAATGGGTAACCCGTTGAACTGCCTTCGTGACAAGGATCGAGGATTGGAACTGTTTCCCATGAACGAGGAATTCCCAGTAGGCGCAAGTCCTAAGCTCGCGTTGATTACGTCCCTGTCCTTTGTACACACCGCCCGTCCCTACTACCAATTGAATGATTTAGTGAGGTCTTCGGACTGGTGGTCGCTCCAACCCTTGGGTCGTGATGGCGTGCCGGGAAGATGACCGAACTTGACCATTTAGAGGAAGTAAAAGTCGTAACAAGGTTTCCATAGGTGATACTCATAATTATTTCCCTAAGGAAACGATTTATTTCATATATAAAATCTTATATTATTTTAAGTCTTAATCATCGTATCACCAACGTAATAACATATAAAAACAAAACACAAAAACACACTTAACTTAAAAACAACCACACTAAATTTTAGTTAAAAAGTGGACATACCAATAAATATATAATCCAAAAGACGAAAAATACAATAAAAAAAAAAACGAACCAATAAACATATATCTCTATAAAATCAACAAC
>JAHWFO010061963.1:0-15394 GCA_023313115.1 Rhysida immarginata | reverse complement strand
AAATGCATAATTAAGACATACTGGCCAAATTGTTTTGTAAAAATGTCATCACATGAACTAAATATCATTTTCATTTATACTAAAGAATGAAAATAATTTTTAATTCATTATTTATATCATGGCTTAAAAATGATATCAATACCACCAATATCATTAGGGGCTTCTTTAGTGCTTTATACCCATACTATGCGTATCAGTCAGTAACCAAAATGGCAGATAAGAATATCTACATGTTAGTGCTCTACTATACACTTAATTTGGATTTGTGTTTTTGACTAATAAAATTGCATTTCACATTCTTGATAGGTAATTAAAAAACAGCAGCTTAAAGCATGGGGGCAGAAATGAACAATCGCATTCCTGCCTTTGTTAAGGTATAAATTTTAACTCTTTACCTTTAAAGTCCACCTCTCCGTTACCGTCTGTGTCAAATATATCAATAACTCGTTGAACTAATGGATTCTGCTGAAGATCAGGCAAAGTCATAAACTCTTCTACACTCAGTGAGCCAGAATTGTCCAAGTCTAATTTTTTAAAGCGTTTCCCTAACCGTTTGATTTCATCAGGATCAACTGAAAGAAAAAAAATAAATAAATAAAAATTAAAGAAGTTATATAAAGTTGCATCATCCTAAATATATAAAACAGAAGTAGCAGTAATCACTTTGGCATTGAAAATTGTTTGCAGTATGATTGATGCAGATAACATTTTGAATTAGGGGCTGTTCACAAAATACGTTCACTTATTGGGTGTGGGGTTGAAACTAACAAAGTGAATGGCAAAATGAGAGGGGCGATATGATTATCAAAGCATAAACATTTGCACATACGGCTCGTCCATATATGACATCATCATTAGATAGAGGGGGAGGGGTTTGAATATCCTGACAATTGAAGATGAGGGGGAGGGAGGTGGTAGATTTCACTGACGTCAGCACCAACGAAACAGGACCGACTATATTTACAAATGATGAAACAAATTTAATCAACAATTAATTATTTGAATGACGCATTCAAGCTTTGAATTTCAAAGCAGACAAACACATATCTAAGAAAAGCACATGACCTGGCTCTCAATTTTTGTGCAATACAATTGGCTGAAAAGGAAAATAAAGGAGAATACTGGGCAATACCAAACATTCTAGTTTTCATGAAAAGATTTTTTTTTTTTTTTAATTTGAACTTAATAAGGAATGAATACAAGATTCAACTGTTATAGGTGAGCGACCACATTTGTGGTGACATTGAAAAGGAAAAGAGTTATTGTCGCCATGCTATAATCATCCCCAGTAGGTTTCATACCAACCCTGTGCCTGTTGTGATGAATAAAGGAAGATTAACTGCAGCTCTTCCAGAAGATGAAAAGCAAGTGGGAAAGTTTTCGCCATTCTTTCAAAATCTTCAGTTTGGACATAAACTACAAGAGGAATCCAAATTTGAATTTCGCCATATATCTTAAGATGCATTTTGTCCATCGATACAAAGGACGGTACAGAAAAGAATTTGCAAGTACAGTATTATGAATCTATTAGATTCACACTCTTAATTCACAGTATGATTTAAGCAAGATTGAAATGCAAGACATTCTATTACAGAAACTGTGACTTGTATCACGCTGCATTGAAAAGCACAGCAGATTACAAAAAAATTTGCAACCAGAGATAAGAGTGGTGAAGAGAGCGGTTAGAATTGCAGCACAAAGGCAAAGTGAGCTAATAACCTTGCCTAATAATCACGAGTCTGACTCGTTGTCTGATTCAAGTGCCTTATCGCTAGACCACGAGTCCAACTCGTTCTGAAGTTTCAGTTTCCACCGCAATTTTCTTTTTTTATTTTAACATGAGATGGCGATTGTTTACCATTCTGTATCTCTTTCTCTTTCATATACACTTTATAGTTTTTAAAAATCTTCAATAGGTGGCACAAAAATCGAAAAGAATTTAATGCTTGTTTCGAACTTCGCCATGTGCAGTCTAAGATTGAAAGATATTTATGCGAAAGTAATGATTCAGAAACGGATTAGGATCAAATCCCCGACCTTTAGATGTGTTTTCTGTAATTTTACCAGATACATTTTGGGAAATGATTTCTTCCGAAACTAATAAATACGCCAAACAGTTTCGATAGCCAAACATATAAACAAAAAACATGACGATTATGTAAGCGTTATCATACTTATTCTGACTATTAAAAATGTAAAGTATAATGTCTAATTAATATCCTGTAAAAATTTCATACAAATATCTTAATAGTGTTTTTTATTTTCATGTTGTTTATTGCACTGTCTATTGAAAAAATTTTTCCTCCATTTAAATAGAAACTTCTGACCCTGGTAACTCAAGGTCAAATCAGAGCGCAAGGGGTAAATAATGAACTAAATCAAGAATATTTTGAATGAGTGGACAACTGTGATCATATGACTGTAATAACTGTTTCGTGAAATTATAACATGTGAATGTATGCCTTACTTTTAATACATTCAATATAATTTTATTGCAGCATTCAGATGTACCATTTCCAACGGATAAAAATCCTGGGATTCCTATTGTAAATAACACAGATGAGTGGTTTGAACAAGAATGAAATGAAACCTACCAGATTTCAGTTTAATATTTCTTGAATACATGTTTATTTTCTTTTCTAAGTGGGGGTGCGGGGGGGTTAACTTACAGATTATATGTCATCATCAGTAGGGGGTGGGGGGGTAAAAATTGCTGAAATTTTGATGACGTAATACTTGAACAAGCCTAAACAGGGTATTTTTCAAGACCACCCACATCAGGCCTTTTCTCGGAAGTTCAATGTCCTAGAGTTTTGGAGAAAAGATTTACATGACTAAAGACTAGGTGAAGAATTTAATGGTGGCAATTCCATCTTCCAGAAATGACTGCAAATGGTCACACCCTAGGAACATGGGTTGAGTAGGGTGCCTTATAAATGAGGTAGGTAAGATCAAACAAAAGTGATGTCCTTAGTATTGTTTCTATCAATGAAATTGGTAGAGACTTTACAATACAATAAAGGGAGAACAGAGTTTCTGCCTAGTTTCGCCATTTATTCCCCACTTTATCAAGGTTATAAACTACACTAGAGGCTTCTCGCCCTTATATAAAGAATCTATAGTACAATGGAGTAAAATGATTGGATAAAATACAGGGAAAAAAACTTTTGTAGGAAATGTTTTTTTCCAATTGGTTTTCTTCAGAATTTGCACCAGTCAGGGTAACTTTGAACAATCCTTGAATTAACCCTTCCCCTTCACTGTGGGTTAGAAGAGCCCTGTAATTATTTTTTCCCTAGTATTCTTATGACTTTCAGTAGGGAAGGAAAGTCATAGGGAGAGAGAAGGGGTTAAATCTTTTTCTTTTTGTATGGTGCAAAGTTACCCTGAATGACTGTAATAAAAATACTTTTAGGGCAGATGCAAGTTTCATACTACCATCCATTTTGCCATTGGCATTTTCGCAGTCTCCTCCTCACGTCTTCCTCAGAAGGGCCTCTTCCTGCATTAGCCTCGTGTGTCTCCTCCCTATTCAGATATTCTTGGGCAAGGTCAGTGAAGTAAAAGGTTGTCTCAATTTAGGGATAGCCAATTAGTTGCTCTTAACTACTTTAGGTCATGAGGTCCAGGCCAGACCCTTTTCATATGCACAATACTGCATTTGTTTCTATACAGTGTCATATGCTTAAAGCACATAATGCCTGGAACACATTGTACAGCTGCAGTTCTCAACAATAGTTTACAAATGACTAAAATTGATTTAAATAAAATATAGATCATGTATCATAAATTTTCCAAAGATGGGGCCTTGAAAATGCAGTGGATTCAAAAATATAGAAGGGATGCAAAATGGAATCCTTTCACTTGAAAATGAAAAAATATAGGAGGAACAAATCAGACGGTGATACAGATACTGCGTATTTACGTAATAGAGGATAAAAGCGATTGGGAGGATCGCCTTTTCTCCACAGAGATCGCCATCAACTCGGCCATCTCCGAAGCAACAGGCATGACGCCATACTACTGCGATTTGGGACGGGACATACAATGCACCAAATTTGTTCGGAACATTTTACAAATGAAGATAGTGAAGGGTTTAAACTGCAACACACTTGCTTAAGAACATGCATATTCCTTACAGTCTCTTAGTTAGATTACATTAAATATGAAGTAGAGTACATATTTAACGACAAGTAATCACTCTGTTAAGGCTTGGTCAATTGTACAGTATTCTAATTTTGTATTTTATACGTAAATAATGAAATAAATGTTTATTGGACTGCAGGTGTGCTGCAGTAAAGAAAATAGCAACACACTTGGTTAAGAACATGCTGTTTTATTGTTCCGAAAATAAGATTCTTATTTACATCATTTAATACATCGTATAAGAACCATTCATTCGAGAATCACCTCAACAACACGAAATTCCATTGAATTAATTTAATATTTCAAAGTATCTTGAGGAATTTTTTGCCACTCCCTTCTTACTGCAATTTCCAATTCTCCTGTGCTTCCATATAGGATCTCATTGGCATAAACAGCCAGAGATAAGCATGACCACAAATTCTCAATAGGATTTAAATCCGGAAAAAACGCAGTATGTTGGCCAAGTTCAATATTATTCCTCCTAAACCAGTCCTTGTGATCTTGGCGGTGTGGATTCTTGCATTATGTTGCACAAATATTCCATTAGATCCAGCATATCCTGCCCAAACTGGCAGGAAATAATGCTACAAGGTTTCCTGATAGTCAGTTGCTTTTTGGTTTCCACGAAGAATAGCAATGTCAGTTTTCCCTTTGAAACTGAAACCTGCCCAAACAAACAATCCCACTGCTTGAGCATGATGAATGCTGAGAATCTTGGTTTCCTTTCTGAGGTCATGCCAATCCAGGTTGAAACGTTTTTCATCAGAAAACACCACATTACCGTATATACTCGTCTATAAGCAGATTTTTTCCCCCCCAAAAAATGACCCCTAAAAACCACATTCGGCCTATGCACGGGTCAGAGTTGATGAAAACTCTTATAAGTGGAGTTTACAAAAAACTAAGTAATAATTTTATTTATTAATCCATTTAGATTTCATTTATTAATCCTTTCACTGCATAAATAAATTTCTGATAAGATAAAAGTATTCTCTCTCTTTGCAGCATAATAAGAATCTCTAAAAGGCTGTGGCACCCATATTGGAAAAAGTATGAGGGGGGAGGAGCTTCAAATGAAACTAGCCCATTTTTACGTGTTCTCTCATTGCAATACATACGGTAAATACATTAATCTAAACAGTTATTCAAAATGGAACATCAAAGCATCAAAGATTCAAGAAGATCGAAAAATTCGATTTCGTAACGTTTTGAACATCGATACATGAGCTACCATCGATACTATCGTCAAGCACTTTTTGTATCTGTTGCGCATTGTAATTCTAAAGATTAAATAGGGCGATTCAAGTCGTGTGTAAAACGATTTAAAGGGATATTATAGATGTCAAGGTAAACATGGGTTCGAATTTGAACGCTAACTGAGATAGGCCTATGAACAGAGAGAAAAATGCCGCCACCAAGATCAAGAACCCTGCATACCGTAAATACTGAATTTAATGCCGGGCCTGAAATACCGGCTCGCCTGCATTAAGCGCCTGGGGGTCCGCTGAATTTTTGCAAATAAGCGCCCGACCTTCAATAACCACCCGGACGCTTATTTAGTTCATTTCGTGGATTTTTCTTCTCTTGTTGCTTTCTCACGGGAATGTTTGCTCTCCCAAATGCCACTGCTAATTAGATTGTTTTCTGCTCTTGGATTGTTTTCTAATTTTTTGCTTTTAATTTTGGATTCAGTCAATCAATATAGCTGATGAAAAATGAAAACTTCACAGTTATATCATCAGTTTTAATCTCGCAAAAGTAAAGTAGGCTGAAAACCATTCTACAGAGGCTACAGCCAAACAGTTTAGCATTGATCCTAACGGGAATGGAAAACACAGCAGGATACTTTAGAAAAGATGAAGGAAAAGGGCATAATAGTACCCATCACAGTTGTGCAGAATTTTTTAAGCGCCGGACCTGTAATACCGACCCGCCTGTATTAAGCGCCTGGGGGTCCGGTGAATTTTTGCAAATAAGCGCCCGGGCGCTTAATACAGTATTTACGGTAATTAACCCTTTCACTGCATAATTAAATTTTATTTTCATTCTTGAAAAGATGGAATTATCCACTTTTAGCAGCATAACAAGAAGTTTTTTAAACTGAGATGAATCAGATTTCTGCAGGTAGAGATAATGTTATTTTGTGTGGATATATCCGCTTTACGCAGCAAAAGGGTTAATAACTCTGGTTCTGTAAAGCCTGGATTAATGATATTTGGATCAAATTTTAACTGTATACACAGTCTTATGTACCCTGTCATTCCTCCAAAATTTATTAATCTAGCTTTACAGAACCCGAGTTGTTATTTGGAGTTCGGTCATTTGCCCCACGGAAATTTGCCACAAACTACCGCATGCCTTTTGAACATCAATAGCCTACTATCGCCAAGCGCATAAAGTTGAATATATCCTACAGCACATTGTACAAATACATACATGTCAAACAATACATACAAATACATTAATTAGTGCATCATGTTGCATCTTTTTCCTCAATTTTCTATTGTAAAAAGCAAATGCGAAGTCAAATCCCAAAAACAAGATGGAGACGACCATGTTAAACTGTCACAGTGTTCATGCCAAGTGCGTCTTGAAAATCATCCAAGAATGTTTTAATAAAGAAAGTTAATATGGTTACAATTAAAATCTATTATTACATGTTGTAAATAAATACAGTTTCATTTCGAAAAATAAAGATAATTCGCTAGTGGCAAAAATTGCCCTCCAAAAATTCTATGATCCTCCCTATCCATGTTTCATTTTTATCATAAATGAAATTAAATTATCGTTAAAATTCAGACCTGCCTCATAAATATTTATTAACTTTATTTTATAATACAAAACCCTTAAATTTTGTGGCTTTTCGTGTGCATTTTTTTTTCCCTTTTTTGCCTCGGCTTATGCTCGGGTCAAGACGTTTTTCCACTTTTTGGGGGCAAAAACCGGGGGTCGGTCTATGCACGGGGCAGCTTATATGCGGGTATATACAGTACATCATACTTTGTCCCATGTCTGATGAAGTTTAGCCCACTGGAGTCTTTGTTCTTTATGGTGTTTTGTTAGGACAGGTTTCCTCTTTCATAACTCTCCGTATTGTTTCGTTTGACACATCCTGTTTCAAATCGACTTTAATCTGTTCCAGGGATACTGCTTGACTGCTTGCTCTTCTCAGTATAGCCCTCTTGTCACGTTGACTCAGGAGCATAGGATGACCTCCTGCATGGTTTTTTCCATATGTTTGCGGAAAAAACCATAAATTAAGCAAAGTGATCTTCCAGTTTTGGCTGCAATTTCGCAATATGCTTTTCCTTTCTCCTTTAAAATAAGGATTTCAATCTTTTCATCCTCCTTCAGGGTCTTTCCCTTACCCATAATGCTGGAAAATAATTTTCAATGAAATGTATTTGTAAATATATCACAATATACATAAATAACATAGGCTGGATTACCTAATTTCCAAAGTAAAGTTTTCAAATACGCTTTTAAATTTCCAAATATCCTTTTGTTCTTAAGCAAGTGTGGCAACAAATTGTGAAGAATGTTTGAAATAATTATTTGTCCTTTGCAACAAATGAGTTTACATATCTAGACTTATGCAAATATCTTGGATTGACCTCATGTTATGTAGTGACAGGATATAAAGTACAAGCAATACCTCCCCCTGCTTTCCAGGACAAATGGTATGTTCTTAAGCAAGTGTGTTGCAGTTTATGAGAAGGATTTAATAGCAGAACTTATAAACATAAAAAAAAAGAAAGGGTAATTTTTTTTTTAAACAAATATTGTAAATACAGGGAGAAATATTAGAGAATGCTGCAAAAATTGTATTACTTTCAAGGATAGATTAAAAACAATCAATAAACTAAAATGAAAAAATAAAAAACATACATTTAAAAACAATTTAAATCAAAAACTTGATAAGTAAACAATATTTAAATCATAAATTTTCACAATCTTAAAACTATAAAAAATTAAATATTAAATTTAACTAAAAAATTAAATAAAAATTTATAAAAAAAAAACGTTCATAAATTGTGCAAAAACTAAATTAAAAGCTTTTAATATTAAAAAAAAGTTGCTAATGAAAATTTGTGCAATGGCTTAATTTTACACAATCCAAAGACAAAGTTGAAGTAAAAAAGCTTTAAAAAATCTTTATAGTAAAATAAAAATTAACAATTTTTAAATTATTACTAAACATATGATAATATATGTTTGTATGCATCTGCTAACCAAAAATTGGTTATCATTTTTTAAAGCATTTAGCTCCCAAAGACCACAATTCAGAGGTCTACTCAAGGTACTACATAAGTCTTAAAAGTGCTCTAGGTCTACTGATGATGTTATGACTCTGCCAATCAGAAGCAAGCAACAATTTTGCAACCTTTTACTTTACTGATGTTTGTGCACAATTTCTTTTAGCTGTGTTCAGGGGGAAAAAATTTAGGGGAGCGAGGTCTGGAAACCAAAGTGACTATGGTTCGGGTCCAATCATACCAATCCATCGCAGGGGAAAGATGCGATCGAAGACTTCTCGCAATTCATGAATTATATGTAAGGCAATCTTGCTTTAAGCACATGCCAACCCTCGTCATTAAGGCCCCATGCAAATGGAGCAACAATCAGGCAACGGTGACTGAATCGTCGAATGGATGGTCGCTTGTGGAATGACAAGTTGCCAGCAACATACTACATGCGACATGCTAACGACATGTTGAGGCTACCGCTGGTTGCAGTCGCCTCGATCAAGCCAGGTTTAATCCAGGCAACAAGGTTGCCTCCATTACTCTGTCATGTGATTGACAATAGCCAATGAGCATCAAACAACATGGCCTCCTATATTTCAATGTTCAAACAACATGGCTGATCAAGTAATGACTGATAGAACGACCTGGACTACAGAAACTATATATTTCACAAAAAAATACTGTAATTTCTTCGATGTTTTCGCAATCTATCTTGATCTTCGTCAGTCCAGAGAATATCCTTATAGCAACTTTCGAATGTATTAATAAAACATTTTTTTGCCTAATTTTGTCTTCTTTATTGAAAATGTAATCAAACTATATTAGTGTTTTTTTTTGTTGTTGTTGTTTTTTAGTGGATTTTACTGCTAGATGGAGGGAAAAAAAAAACTGCGGGATCAGGGATCTATTCCAGTGGCCTGGAGTATCAAAGTGTTGACAACACTGGTTGGACATTTTCACTTACACCGATAGAAAATAGGAAATTTGTGAACAAAACAAATATATGAAAGAAGTTAACAGATAAAGTCACCGATGGAGCTTTTGTACAATAGGCTCACTTTCTGAACTACTTTCATTGGTCAAGGACTTTAATCACATGGCGTGGTGAATCCCTGATCTCTTGATAGTTTGTGAAGTTTTTTTACAGGCTGTGGCTGCATAAACTGTGACTGGGTCCCAATTTTTGTACACGGCTATGAAGTTGCCAGAAGTGACGACATGTTGGAAGGCATCCCTGAGCATGTGCTCATCATGGCAAACAAAAATCTCTAGCAATTTTTCAAGAAATGAGAAAAAAAAGCACTGATTTCAAAAAAATAGTGGAGGAAAGAAGATTTCAAAACTTTATATTGTTGTACCTGATAAAATAACTTAAAAAGTATTTAATTCTCCTAAAATTTAGAAATGTTTTTCTGATATGCCAATAAAATTGGAGATACACTTAGGCACTAGACAAAATGAATGGCATAATAAGCAGCATTTTTAATGGTTTTTGATTTTTTTAACTTTTAAAAAATTTAAGTAATTTATCATCTAAACATATCAGTAGCCATGAAAAACATGCATCTGGTCAGTCACAGCTCTACAGGATGTCTCATAAATACAGTGTCCCAAATTGATGTATACAGTCTTCGAAACATTATAGCTCGGCAACAAACTGAGATAGAAATACAGTAGAATCTCGATTATCCATTAGAGAGGGGGACCGGGAAAAGATGGATAATAGAATGGGATTCAGAAGACCAGACATATTTATTACACACAAAATTACATTACATGTATTGTATATACTATGTACAGGTTTTTTGCCAAGATCTAAAACAACATGCTTTTGTTTTTCTGCCATGGCAATTCACGTGGGTTTCTTGACAAAAAAACGCACGATGTGTAAAGGTGAAAGGAACGCCATCTGGTGACAATAAGTATGATGGCAGCGAGCCAGTGACGGTTAATAGAAGGTGACGAAAAACATGGCGACGGATAATCGAGCTTCTACTGTATAAGGTTTGTTGTGGTAAAATGACAACATTTAGGTTATGTCGTTATCAGACGTTTGGCGATTGACACGTGCACTAGTTGGCATCAGTGTTGCCAACTTAACGAATGTTACCTAAATCTGAATTTAGAAATTGAATTGAGTTGGCAACACTAACTAAAAAAATATGAAATGGCTAAACAATGGCTACAAAAAATAATTCCAGATCCATCCCTGTATTATACATCTGGCATATTTGAACGGGGTGTGGTAATCAATGCTTCGGCGATGACAGTGTTGTGCATAAGAAAGCGGGCGTCAGTCCGAAGGACTTCTGTAATGATCATGTTGTCAAACGTCATTGTTCGTCGTTTTTCGGTGAAAGCTCAGTCATCAGAGACTCAAGCCACTGGCCCTTGCATGAATGATTGCTGCAACTGAAACAAGTGTAGCGCCAAACCAGTGCAAGATAAGATACCACCCTGTATAATTCTTAATAAAAAAAATTTTCAAACCATCAGCACATTGTACGTTGAGAAGTTGTCCCGTCACCCCATGCTTTGATGATATTTTGAGTTGCTTCAGTAGCATTAGGGCCAAGTTTGAACTCGTGCAATAAAATGCAGCAATCTCTTGCGTAGACCGAATTTGCAAAATTAATCTAATCTTTCACAATCACATGGCTGTATTAGTTGAAAAATAATTTACTTACACTCACCTACATCTGCAAAATGAAATCGGCCATTAATTTTTCACCAAGCTAATAACAGATTCCGTAATTCAATTGCTGATGTATATACAAAAATTTATTAAGATTTCAGAGTTTCTTCTCAGAACATTCTGCAAACTCAGCGACATTTGTAGCATCAAATTTTCTTGTCTTGTGTTTTATACTGTTCTTTTCACAAGTCCTATTCCACCAATTGCTCCTTTGACGTGACAATTCAAAAAAATAACCATTCTGCAATAACACCATATTCATCTTCTATATATATATAAAGAAGGATGTTTGTGGGTCTGCCTGTGGGTCTGTACGTTTTTTATACAAATCAACAGTTTTATTCCGATCTTGATAAAATTTCGCATACATGACCTTCAAAGCATGAGGAAGGTCACTGTCTACCTCAGATTTCGGAAAAATAATAAATATCGATAAAAAAATCGATATTCATGGTTATGGCAAGGCATATTAATGAGAAATATCTCATGACCAACAATGCAAGGCAAAGTTGGTACAACAATAGGTATCAACAATGGTATCAGCACGCAATTCACAAACACACTGCATGAACCAACAATATATATCTCATGACTAACAATGAAAGGAAAAGTTTGTGCAAGTGTAATTATCCCGGGCAACGCCGGGTACCTCTTCTAGTTCTGAATAAAGGTCAAATTTAAAAATCTGAAATTTTTAATGTCATCCACCTGAAAAGACATTTACCAATACATGCCTGATGGAAGGTTGTAATTTCAAAATATTCGTTACGATGCATTAGGAAGACTTGAACAGAATGTTTATCATGAGAAAAATCATCAGTTGCCGTGTCAATTGTCATAAGCGTGAGTTTCCCTTGCTCACGTTTTAATTCCAATGGTATTTTACAGGCATTTCTTCCAGGTGCTCGCCACCTTACATTTTAGTAGAATTCAAGAATCTTGCTCCTGGTGAATTCCAGCATATCTGCAGCATAAGAATAGAAGGGTAGTTGTTACTATCATTGTTGACCAAGGTCTAAACATTTAGAGTTATGGGCAGTTTTTTGTTCCTTTGGACTCTGGGTCTTGGAGGAGTTTTTCACGCCATGCCTCCAGATATTAATAAATAGAGAAAAATAACAAAGAACATTTCATGGCCTTGACTCATAGGACATGTTTGATATAGTAACAGCTTGCATGTCCACGGTGGATTAGTGGTTATAGAATTGGGACAGCGACCCGAAGGTCCCTGGTTCAAGTCCTGGAATTTTTCTTTTATTTCAGTCTGGCTCTTTCTTACTTTTTAAACCCGCTTATTCGTTAGGGTGGTGGGGGCAGCAGCCCTATGGAGGATCTCCAGTGCTCGCAATCTTCCGCCATCAGGTACATGTCCTCAATGGTAATACCCAAGCGACTCGAATCCAGATTCAACATGTAGTCTAGCTCTCTGGTTCTAGACTGACTCCTTGGTTTCTTACCCATCGGTTTGAAAGATAGCAACTGCCTAGAAGACTAGTTTGCAATACGTGGACATACCAATGCAACGGAGAACTCTCAATGCAGAGTACTTGTGGTTCAACATCTAAAAACTCCATATACAAGAAAATTCTATTAAACAGGAAAGGCCAAGCTCAGCCTCCAGATCAGATTTTTTGTGCAGTTTCATAAAAGACTCAAGTTTCTTCCACCAATCATGTTGAAAAACAATCACGTTGAAAGTGCACTAGAAATGCTACTACACATTTGGAAAGAAAATGATTTCAAGTAGGATGCCTGCCATATAACTAATGAATGTTTAGTGTTAAAACTAAATGTGTCATGCTTATATGATGACCCATAAATCAATTTTATAAAATGGAATAAATTTTTATACACTCATGAGGTGTAAATTCCTTTTTTGAATACACTATTAAATTACATATATTTTGTATACATAAAACAATCTTCAATTTTTAAACAATGTATTTTCATAATTTTTTTTTTTTAAATGGCAAACTGTTGTTCTTTCCTAGTTTGGAAAACTGAAAATCAATGACAAAAAGGGTAAATTGTCTAAAAATCTTATGTGGATAATGCCGATGATTAACTTAAGAATAAAATAAAACTCTTTTTCCACAACGAAACAGGAATTGAACAAACATAAAAAGAAAAAGACAGAAAATAAAATGAAAAAATACAACCAGAGTCTGTAAGAGCTTTTCGAAAGCTTTGCTTTCATCATTCAGCAGCCAAGGAGCACCTCGAGAGGACTTGAGAGAACCGACTTGGAAAAAAACAAGCTGAGTATTTATAATGGACAGAAGCCAATCAAGACAAAAATGTCCATGTGAAATTTATTGACTGGGTAAGTGCGTCGTCCATTTGATCAATGGTTACTCGCTAACAGGGCCCCTATCTAAGTTGAGTAATAAGTTTTTATCTGTTTTTTGAAAGGCTAAGCTTTCGAAGGCGTCCAGAAGGTGTTTCTTGTTTATTGACTCAATCAGTTTTACATTATTTAATAAGAATTCATGTCCAGTATCTAAAGAGTGTTTGGCTATGGATGACAGATTCCCTCAACCATATCCTGTGCGTCTCATATATTCTTCGAATCTTGTTTCAATATTACGGGAAGTTTGTCCTTTGTACATCATGGGGCATTGGGAACATCTGGCTTCATATATTCCTGATTTCTGTAGTGGTGGAATCCGATCCTTGGGGTTTGGTAATAAATGCTGGTCTGGTTGGGATTTCTAAAAGATAACGAAATATCAAAAGATTTAAAAACAGAATTGAGACCTTTGATTAATGATTTGTTGTAAGGTAAGGATATGACTCTCCCTCTTTTTTTAGTCCGGTTGAGGGTAGTGATTTCGTCCATGAACTTCCTCTTCCTGACCAAATCGGTGATAGTACGTGTGCTATAGCCATTTTTAACTGCAATATTCTAGATCATGGAAATCTCTTTTTTGAATGAGTATTGACCTAGTGGGAGATTAATGGCTCTGTCAATCATCAAAATGAAAGTGGACATTTTTTGATTCCAAGGGTGGCTGGAATCGCTTGGTATGTAATTCAAACCCTTAGTAGGCTTCCGGTATATCTCAAATGATAGTGAATCATGGTTTCTGATGACTAGGATGTCAAGGAATGGCAACCTTTGATTGTTTTCCAACTCAAAAGTGAATTGAACGGATGGAAAATAACTATTAATATGTTGGACAAAAGTGTTGACATCGCAAGCATTGGTGTCAAAAATTGTGAAGACATCGTTGACGTATCTGAACCAACAATCGGGAAAGTAAAAACCGGAATTCTTCAGGATATCCTCGAAACTTTTAAGAAATATTTCAGCCAAAATAGGGCTAAGGCAAGAGCCCATCGGTGTAAACTTTCCTTGGCTGCTGAATGATGAAAGCAAATCTTTTGAAAAGCGCTTACAGACTCAGGTTGTATTTTTTCATTTTATTTTCTGTCTCTTTCTTTTTATGTTTAATTCCTGTTTCGTTGTGGAAAAAGAGTTTTATTTTATTCTTAAGTTAATCATCGACAAAAAGGGTGTCTAGGAAAATTTTTGTTCTATGATAAATCATGAACGTACCTTACAGAAGTATGTTCTATGATAAATCATGTGTACATTTAAAAAAAATCTGTATTTTATAAAACTCACCAGCTTTTGATATTCATATTTTTACTGAGAGCGAAGATATCAAGACTTGGTCGAGTTGACAAGTTTATCACACAATGTTGTTTATCTCAAAATGATGCTATTACTCCAATTTTGTACTCAGGGTCAAGTAAAACGCAATTACAGGGCTTCATGAACATCCAACAGTATTAACTAAACATACGGCATTGTACAACTGTCAGTCACACTCCCGTAAAAAGTGTAATTAATTGAGTCTTAATAATCTATAAACCAAAATTTTTTGATGAAAAAACTGGGTTTTATATATCGCAATTTTCTCATATCTGCCGTCATTTTCGAGAAAAAAAATACATGACATTGATCACACATTGATCCACTTTTTGATCACACCGTGTATTATACACCATACTTTAGATGTTAAATTATTAATGAAGAATATGAAAAAAATTCCATGCCCTGGATTCGAAACAGGAACTTGTAGGTTCCAGGTTCAAATCCAGGCCATGGAATTTTCTTTCCTATTTTTCACTGAATTTTTTTTATTTCATTACAGATACACAGATAAATTTAATAATTTTTCATCATAAAATTATTCTCAAGCAAACTGTTCCCTTTTTAGCACTTTAATTTTAAGAAAAAGAGTTCTAATATAGTTTTTATACAGCCAATTTATATAACTGCATATTAACTGGTTCAAAA
>JAHWFO010061962.1:0-26963 GCA_023313115.1 Rhysida immarginata | reverse complement strand
CTCTCTCTCTCTCTCTCTCTCTCTCTCCATGGCGTGTCGCTTTTATAGGCTTGATAAGAGAACTTTGCAGAGAGAATATGTGCTTATGTGGTGGGGGGCACGAATTAAGATATGATGAGTGCGTGTGTGCCAAAGGAGAGTATGAAACGAAGGTATTATTATTATTATATAAAAGTAGAATTACATGCAGGAATGGAAAGAAAGAAGGCTAGATGGCTTTAACTGGATGACTGGGGCAGGAAAAGTTAGCGCTTTGGCATGAAAATGATCTGGATCGAATCAGGGTCAGTCACTCGCGGAATATGATGAGGGAATATTTCCTTCTATGTCGTCAAACTTACAAATAGAGACAGAGAGAGAGAGAGAGAGATTCAATTTGAAATTGTTGTGATTTATTTTTTTTCCACAACTCGTGTGAGAGATTTGTGAGCCACTGAGATCGTTGACAGAAACGAGGAGGGAATGTTTTGAATAATAAATTTGGAAGAGGGCTCAGAAAAAAAGAGGAGGTGGGGGGAGGTGAAATAAAAACGACGATGAATGTAATGAAGCAATAGTATTTACTCTCTTGATGGCAGCAGGAAAAAAAGATTTTCCACTCCTTTTCGCCCCAAGGGAAATCTTTGGAAACCCCGCATCGCCCGCTGATTATCTCGCCGGGTTTAGAGGCTCTCGCTCGCTTTTTGTAAGACTTCGTTTTGCCCAAGGTTAGATTAGCTTCACCCACGTTTTTTTTTTAATTTAACACACACGACGAATATGAAATGGTAGATATTATTTTTATTATTTTCATCCTTCATTTAATTGTTTATTTACTATTTTTTAACCGTTTAAAAAATTTCGAATTATAAAATCGGACCCCATTAGCGTGAGACTATTGAGTTGGTATGAAGGATGTGAAATAAAAATCGAGAACAGTTACCCGAAAATTAGTTCAATTTAGAATATATGAAGTATAGGGAGAGAAAGATAGAGCATAAACCTTTAAAAAAAACATACACTGCTACTTAAAGTTTGTTTCAAGTGAAAAACAGTGAATTTTAGAAAAAGCTTAAATTTCTACTTCATAGTCATTAAGTTTGTAAAACGTTATAATAGATCTCAACTCAAAGCGAGAAAAATTATAATTTAATTCCATTTTTTAATTAAATAAAATTAAAAATAATTTATTTAAATTTTGAAAATGTCAATATCAAATCTTATGAATGTTCAGTAATATAATAATTATTCCTTTTCTTTATATTTACTTACATGTTGATATCTTCATGTAGAAATTTTGATGTTGAAAGCCACACAGTGAAAATATAGGCAAATGGTCCAAAATTTCATCTAAGAGCGTTTTGAAGTTTGTTTGTTTTTTTGATATTTTGAAGTATTCGATGTGGACCCTATGATGTTCTTTACTCTTGAAGATTGTAAAGAACAATAGCAAAAGATACCGATGTGGCCGATATCTCAGGAACTATTGGTCTCACGGAAAGTTGGATGCGATATTTCAGCGATGAAAAACGTATTCATTTCATATTTCATATATCCTCCACTTTTAAAAAGGTGCGAACAGACCGAAGTATAGAATTCAGTAGCGAACTTGAAAACTTGTGACACCTATTTTCAGCATCAGACATATTTGAAGAAGAAAACTAAAGTAACAACATTGTTATGCAATTAATCCAGTAACAATGCCCTATGATGCATATTTTATATTTACACCATCGAGCAATAGCCAAGGAGAAAACCCTCTTGGATAGAGGCACTAATATGAGCTCATGATTTTTCGATTGAAAAATGGAAGGGAAAATTCTGCGACTTGGATTCGAACCAGGAACCTCGACTGTCATGGTCGACGCCTCTACCATTGGTAGGTAGAGCTAAGTGCCTGCCTCCCATTGGGTTTTAACTGTGACAACTTGGTTGTCTTTAAGACACCTTATGACAGCTTGGCTCTCCGGGTGCCTGCGATAGCCCAATTGGTAGAGGCGTCGACCATGACAGTCGAGGTTCCTGGTTCGAATCCAGGTCGCAGAATTTTTTCCTTCCATTTTTCAATCGAAAAATTGTTACCTATGTTTGGAGATTATCTCCAGTTTTTAATTATTATTGACATGAGCTCATGCTTGGCATTGTTTCAGTCTTGGAGCTTGTTAATTTTCGTTTGTCGGAAATGTAATTGGAGGTACAGGTGTTATTCTTAGTTAGTTGTTGGTTTTTACATTTCTATGAGCGTGTCAACATGTAGGTCATTTCACTCTGTTACACTTGACTACCGTCCATGTTCACCACGGGATTCGAACCCGTTCTTTCGCTGGACAAACTGTAATAAAAATGTGATTTCATTTTGCAATGAGATTTGAAATAATTTATTTATTTATATTTACAAGTTTAGTATAACTATGACCGACTGGGGCCAGAATGGTCCTTGACCGACAAGTTAGGTCCCAGTGGGCATTAAATATGACAAAAAATAACAAAAAAACACAAACAAATTCAATAAGTTGGTTAGTAAATATTAATAAGTTAAATGTTAAATAAACAAAACGAAATGACAGCGTGTGCAAATAAATTATTAATTAAATTATTACTAAATTAGTTAAGTAAATTAATCATTTTTTTAAAACGTACTGGTGAAAAAGTTTACTGTTTATAAATGTATAGGTTTTTATACAGCAATTTTTAATGGATACAAATAAATATTTACCAATAAATTAAAAAACGTACATATTTTTAAAACTGTATCTTCTTTTCTTGGCTAAACTGGGCGTGTCCAATTAATTTCAAATTGGAGTTGTTGAACATTGTTGCATTAAATATTAAACAAAGGCATGCTTCCTCTTATCTATATTCTATTGTAATTTTAGTTTGCAACAATGTCTAGTAATTAAAATCGGAATTAGATATTGTTGCAAAGTCTAATTTATACTCGAAAGTATTAACTGACAAATAGACAAAATTTTAAGCACTTTGATTGCTAACATGAACTGTTAAAGGACTGGTGAAGCCGTGGCAAAATTGGTCTCATTGAATTGTAATGATTGTAGATATTGTTAGTATTGATACAAGTAATACACAGAATTGTTTTTGCGTCTTAGTAATGTTCCTTTAGAATGGGGCCGAATGGCAAAGGGGAATGGAGGGAAAGAGGGAGAGGAAAGAAGAAGAGAAGAAAAAAAAGTCTTTGAGCAATTTCCAGTTCCCTCACGGCACTATTATTAATACATAATTACATGTTTCTGCGAACTCTGCGTGACCCTTTTGACCTTGAGGTCTGAGGCAGGACCGGCGGCGATGAGTGAGTGAGTGAGCGAGTTGAGTGGTTGGTGGTGGTGGTGGAGTCGAGTTAGCCGAGGTGCCGTCCGTCGTCGGATCGTGTTCGTTCTAATGAGTCTTTCTCATTCGTCGGCTGTTCACGTGGCCCGGCGCTTAAAGGGTTTGCCGTGGCGTCCGACCGACCAAAACTATTAGGTGACACCACGTTAAAGACGGCGACAGGTGAAAACGGAACCTATCAAGTGTGGAAAGGAGGGAGAGGGATGAGGAGCTGTAGTCTTTCCACGGACTGACTATTATGCTTAAGGGAAATGCTTCACTCGAACCCACTAATCAATAGAAAAGTGCAGAGTTGTAATGAATTTATTGCTGGGCGATGAGGCCACTTTGTCCCGTCCCAGCTACTCATCCCATTGCCCTTGTATACGTCTTCACCGATTTCTTCCTCTTTAATGATTGTGATTGTTGCTGTTGTTGTTATTCAAAATAGATTTCTGGGTCGTCTGTTTGGAGCTAAATGAAGTATCTCAAAGAGAGCCAGATTTTTTAAAATAAGATCGAAACATAAATATATTTTTAAAAATGACCTTAATAGTAGGTTTGAATTAGGTTTTCGAATTAAAACTAATTATTAAATGGTCTGTCGTTATCCTTTAATCATTCGCGCATATCTTCTAACAGCTTGCATCTGTTTAAAGCAACAAATAAGAGACAGAAAGCGAGCTTTAATAATAATTACTATTTTTAAAAACTAGACTTTTAAATGGTTATTATTAAACATTTGATTCATTAAATATTCAAGGAACTTCGTGCCATGCAAATATTTCTCTCTTTATGCACCATGCTGCTTTTGCAGGCTACATTAAAGAGAAATCTTGTACACGTTCAGATGTTTAGAATTTGATTTTTTATATTTGCACTCAGATGGTCAAACTTTCTATCTCCTTTGTCTAAATAAGAAAAAATAACAACAAAATTGTAACCAAAAAGGAGAACTTCTAATCCTCAAGGAATATATTAGAGGTTCCCCCCTTTTTGGTTGTTCCATTCCACAGTATTTGCTTAACAAAATTATAAAAAACTAAACAAGGTTGTTGGTCAACAATACGATAAAAATGTTAAAAATATATCTTTCAAAAATATGAAATTATATTGTAAAATAAAAAGTAAAAAGTTCAAAAGCCTAACAACATCCATATATAAATTCACTTATGTGATGAAAAATATAAAACTGTATAAAATTTAGTTCCGATGAAAGTGGATTAACTTCAGTTTTCCGATGAACAGAAATACATCCACATCTTTCTATATCCCTATGCTAATGCCCACGATGTCCTATGTTGACAAAATTTTTTATGAATAATAATTAAACCTAAAGGCATCTAATTTATACAATAGTATGATCCTCTGGATGAGCTCGAAAAATAATTTGCTTTTGCATCATAATATTATGTCAACGGTAAAATATACACCTAAATATCGATCAAATATTAATTTTCTCTAATATTTTATTAAAGAAAATTCCTCGGAATATTGATGACTAGTTCTTTGCTCCTCCCTTCCTCGCTCTTGAGAAAATCACCGATACATGGCGTCAATTCCTGCCTGAGGGGAAGATGAAAGCTTTCGTATATTTTATGAATTTTGAGTTTGAACTGAAAGTTTTATATACTTGTAAACTCAGTGATTATTGGTATTTTCTTCTTCGGCTTTCAACAAAACTTTGTGATGATAGCGTCTAGAATTTAATGTTTAAAGTTCCTGTCCAGTGCCCTTCTTCAGAATAAGCCATGCAAACCACAGTATTTAAAAAATTAAACAATTTGTATTTTTGCTAATGTTATTTCGTTTTAATTTTTTAAAACTATTTTTATGTTTGTTCTTGTTCTAATATTCACCAGAAAACGTGCTATATATCGAAATTCCCGATTTCAAATTTTATACTTACGGTTAGTTGTCCTCAGTAAATATTTTTTATATTTATTTTTAATTTTAAAAAATTCTTAATAGTTAAGAAAGGCAACTTTCTCTTAAAGGACAATTCCACGATCACAGACAACTTTATTTAAATCGAAAGATTAGAGCAATAAACCATTAAGGAATGACTTAACCAAGTAGCGAAAGGTTAAACTAAACCATTCGCGGAACTATATTTTTAAACCGCCCTATGTTAACATTGGAAATTTCTAATGGACCATAATGATACCATTAAACCATGTACCTTTGAAATAATTTCGACTATCATTAATATTACGCTATATTCATTCATGACACATCATTCCAAGTTGTTTTATATATTACATGCCATATTTTAGCATTGAAAGTTCCCATGAACCATAAGTGTTCCACTAAACCAGGTTCCTTGAAACCAATTTGGACTATCATTAATTTTACGTTATATTCCTTCTTGACACCTCATTCCAAGTCGTTTGATATATTACATGCTATATTTTAGCATTTAAAGTTCCAATGAACCATAATGGTTCCACTAAACCAGGTTCCTTGAAACCAATTCGGACTATCAATCATTTTACGTTATATTCATTCATGACAACTCATTCCAAGTCGTTTGATATATTACATGTCATATTTTAGCACTGAAAATTTTTGAGGGTGTCATAAGGGTAGTATTAGAGCACGTGTCATTGTTTCGATTTTAACCATTTTCAAAATGGTTCATTCCCGGAACCATATTTATTAATTGTCGAAAATAGTAACTTATATCCGCTTCTATCTCGTCATTACGATTTGTTTGATATATTACTTACTATATATCTCTCCACTGAAAATTGCTAGGTGGGGTTGTAAAGGTACCATTTATGCACGTGCTCTTGAACAGATTTAGATAATATTTGTGATTGAGTCGTGCCATGTACCATATTCATCGACTGACGAAAATAATAATGAATAACCGCATCTATCTCGTCATTACGATTTGTTTTATATATTACTCAATATATCTTCCCATTGAAAATTGCTAGGCTGGAAAATAGCATTTGTGCACGTGCCAATGAACCTATTTAGATATTTGTAACTGGTTCGTGCCATGAACTATATTCATCGACTGACGAAAACAGATTTTGAAAATCTTTCATAGCCTCGGAGGAGTTAGAGTTACAGACAGACGGACAGACAGACACGTTTCCCCACACTGAAAGCATAAAGCACCTTTCGGTACTTAATAATAACATCGTGGCATATTTAAAAATTTTAATTCGAATCCTAAATGTGTGAAAAAACGAAACTTTCGAACGCAATTTCCAATAGCGAGGTGTCCATCTTACTGACGTCATCGGAGGAACGGTCTTTGCTTCATATTGTAAATTAACACATCGCATCGTGACATTTATAAATAATCAGTACATACATAAATAATTAATTTTGTATATTCTTATGGCTTTTATATGGACTATAGCTTTGTATGTTTTTGCTGCCCCCCCCCTCCCCCCAGTTTTGGCTTTAACATAGCCAGTTCTATTTTACTTGTATTTATTTTGTTATAAGTTAATTAATTTAATTTTATTTATATCTGTTATTGATGATGATTAATCACCCGTGCGATGTATCAATTTACACTTTCATTCCTCCGTTGACGTCATCAAGATGGACGCCCCGCTATTGGAAATTACGTTCGGAATTTTCGTTTCTTCACGCTTGTAGGGTTTGAATTACATTTTTTAAAATGGCACGATATTATTAATGCGCTAATCTTTCGATTTAAATAAGTTTCATGTGATCGTAGAGTTGTCCGCGAGGTCAGTGGCTCAGCTCTCTGATTTCTTCTCTTTCACATTCTATTAACATGGATACTAATCATGGTCTTGCATGGGTGCAACCAACGTTTGAAAAGAGTGGTTAACTTAAAAGCTGTGCACCAACGAATTTAATGACATTAGCTGTTGAGGGAGAAGAGAAAATAAGTGGTGATGGTATTTTGAAGAAACTTTTTTTTTGAGGAATTAATTTTAATTCACGGTTACTTATAATTATTTCGATATTTATTTAGCACTATTGAAAAATAATTTATTTTTCTCCCTTAATCTATGGTGTTTCCTTTGTTGATGTTGATTTACGAGGCAGGATCAATGCACGAAATAGAGGAATGCGGCTATATGCGATAAAGTAAACAGAAGGCGAGCGAGCACGAAATGAGAGCGAATAGGAGGAGGAGGAGAGTAGATTGAAACAAGAATTTTGGGTTGATGGGGACTTTACAGCTGCAGATGGTGGGGGTAAAGCTGACCGTCTACGTTGATAAGAAACGCGAATCCCCGTCAGAGTGGGAGGCTCCGGCCAACGTTTTTGCTCTTCACCCTCAGCCTTCACTCTCGCTCTTTTTTCTTTTCCTTCTTCTTTTACCCCTACTCCTCCTCCTCCTCTTCCTTAGAAGAAAGAAAATTGAAGACTGTCTCCGTTGAGAGCATTCCGTCGAGCAGAGAGAATCGGATTCGGCGTCTGGTTTGTGTAACCTGGCCGTCCGGGGTTCGGCCTCTAGGCGACGGACTCATGACGTCAAAATGGAGGGACCGTAGCAGGGCACACAAAAGGGGACCATTATGTCCGGGTCGGCCTCTGGTGTCCTTTCAGGCAGGTTGGTCCGTCTGCCCTCATCAATGGACCAGTTATTATGCTAGCATCTCTCTCCGCCTGTTGCTTCCAGACAAACACCCCTCTCTCTCCCTATCTCTGAGGCCGAGGGTAAAGTTGTAGACCTCTCCGGGAAGGCTGTCTGACCTTTAAGTTTTTCCCCTTTTTCCTTATTCTTCCCTCTACTGCACCCTTGTGTACTCACTCAGTGCCCTCGCTTTTCTTTCTTCATTTTTTTCTCCCTCCAGTCCATCATCCATATTCCCCATCCTTTCCACCTCTCTTCGTATTCCAATCGAGGCACAGGTTTTTCACTTGATCTGTTGCGTCGCTCATTTAACAACTCCCACGTAAAAAAAAACTTAGCGTTGGCAAGTGGATTGAATAATAACGCATTACTATTTTTGTTGAGGACTCTGTTGCGTTTTTGTCAACGAATGACCGTTTTATTACGGAGTTGTTGTCGTAAATTGTACGAGTGCAAAGGGCATAGCTGAAGCAGAGAACTTTAGATTGCTCTTTGGGCTATAAATGTTCTAAATGAGCCGTGTTGATGTGTCCTCACTGTGGAAATACAGTTGAAAGGCACACAGGCTCGAATTAAACTGGGCTTTATGGTGGCATTTCCTGTACGTGGAACTATGTGCCTTTTCTCACTCTTAATCATCCGTTTATATACAGCATTTTTCTATTACTAAATTAAAATTTCTGTTATTGGAGAAGGGGAATTTCTCGGAAGAGAATTCAGATGAAGTAAACGTATGTGTATGAAAGTGTGTGCGTATGTATATGTCTTTGTGTGGTTATCTCTCAAGCAAAACAAATCTCCGACAAATCACAATATTTTTTAATTTTAATACTGCATCTTAGATTTTGGTTAAAATTGCTGCATTGAATGTCACATGTCCATGTTCACTTGTGTGAATAAAGTTGGGAAATATTAAATACATGTTATACTTAAAGTCTAAAATGAACGCAGATTTTAACATCTATTTAATGCTTTCATAGTTCGGACTTTTTTTCCAAATGCATAAGAAGCATCAGCGCACTGATAATAAAAAAAAAATTAAAAAATAATAATACATAGAAAATAAACTCAAAACCACAAAAACAAATTTTATATAAAATTTTGAAAATAAAATGTTTTCGAAAATTTAAACATAAAATTAACTTATGAGCTAAAGTCGCTTCTGAGGTCTCTTCGGATCAGAGGTCCTTAAGCTTGGACTTTATTAGTTTCACAATAGAGGAGCAATTCGTGCGCATAATCAGTCATAACATAGCACTTATAACTTGGCAACAAATATGGAATAAAAAAAACTTTATACGTGTTATCAAAGGTATCATTTAGAGTATTGTGAGCAAAATGCTTCTGGAACGAAGGTTAACGAAATGATCTGCTGCTGCCTCTAGGAATTGCTTTTAAAGATTAGAACTATAAAAGAGAAGCCAAGCTTCGTTTTCAATTCTTTTAGATATTTTATTTCCGAAATTAAAAAAATGTTATTGCAACAGTGATCATTTCGTCATTCTCCAAATAACCAAATACATCACAAAAAGAAAGTTTGTGGGAAATAGGCGTCTTCTGTACTTTTGACGCAGAAGCAGTTAGGAAATAACACCTTACTGTTCACGGACAAAAAATAATTAAAACCTATCCACCTGTAATGATATTTATTTATTGTATTTATTTATTTATTTATGCTATTGAAGCCATCAGCAAAACGAAAATTGCTTCTACAGATGTCTCCAAAAATTGTTGTTTCTCCACAATAACTCTTGGTATTGATACAAAACTTAAAAAAATATTCCAAAATTAATTTACTGATTGATCCATCTTACCTTCAAATAGAAGAGCAATACAGGTTCTGTCTATCTACTTTATTGTTTTCTATATTTATTAAAATATTTTCAGCTTGGATATTGGTTTTCATATGTTGTCCTATCTTATGTGAGAATGATTAGGTAGGTTAGATTAGATTATCTTCTATTTCTTATACGAGAGTGGTCATGCGAAAAGTGATCTTAAGGGATTGGAACTGGTTTTCTGTTTGTTTGTTTTTTTTTGTTTTTTTTTTTGTTATTTACAATCGTTGGACTTTCAACTTGATTTTAGTCTAAACAGAACCTTATTATTGTGAACAATTTTATATATTAGATAATTATTTTTCTCACGCACCTCAGTTTCAATTGAATCTTATACAGGGGACACGTTGAATTAATGTTTTTGTTTGCATGAACGTAAGGTATGCCCTGGTTGTTTACAACGCCAGGGGTATAAATTCATGTATAAATAGCGTCATTGGCAGAGCTCCATGCCATATTCGTATACATCTTCAAATTTTAATGTCAGAATTTTTATTTTCTCGGAATATATTATTTTCCCTTCAGGTCCCTTTTCAGGTGACCAATCTCAAATAACTCTTTCCCATGTTGAAATTTCAAATATCCAAAGTAAAGCGTTGATTGTGATTTTAATGTACTAAATTAATAGTATCCTGAAAGACGAATGAGACTCGGTGTCCTTGAAATTTTCAATCCATTGACTCATTCTATGCAGATTTTGAGTCAATTTTGATATTGAAATTGGCATTCATGTTCAAAATCTTCTTAACATTTTAAAGGCATATTTGAGTCAAAAAGATTTAAATAAGTTTATTTTATGCAGTGGATAGTATCCTGTTTTCTCTTACGCGATTGTTGTTTGGTACAATTCTATCAAATTGAGGGTTATGATGGTGAGAGTAGCCTATAACAATTTGATTCCTGTTATATTTAATCTAAATCGATATCACTCAATCACTAAACTCTGCAAAAGAAAAGATCAACCAACTCTTGCCTTATATGAGTCAGTACTTTGTCAACAGTAATGAAATATTTTCAGTGAAACGTTTTAAGCTAATTGTGGATGGGCTAGTTCAATAGATTTTCTAAAAATAGTTTCAGCGTTTGGAATTGTCTGCTCGACAATTTGAGAGGCTCTGTGTTATTGTGGAAACGTAAATGCTGTTGAAGAATTTGTCGTCATTTTAAGTTAAAAAATTATAGAAAGATAAACAAAGGTTATCTCAGTTACAACTTTTTGATTGATTCTCGTTGATTATATGAATACTTAATGAACTCTTACACTAAATGTAATTTTGTTATTTGCATTTTCTATTTTTTATCTGTTTCTCCTATTTTAACTCCCTTAGAAGGTCAAAATTATAAATAAATAAATAAATAAATAAATAAAAATTTTATTTAGTCCTTGTGTTCTTAATTATTTAAATATAAAACTAAATTCCTTTCTAAAATTGGTAATCCAAACGTTTATGTTAATTCCAAAGTTGACACTTATTCCTCGTTTAGTTCTCCTCTTGACTTAAATGTAACTGATGAACAACCTGTCGTAGTCGCCATTAATTACTTGGTAGCGTTTCTCTTAACCATAGCTTAATGGGCAGAATGTCTATCGATTCTTGGCCTAACGAGCGACCATTGGGTGGTTGTTGAGGACTTTTGGTCGAATGTTGGCTGCACAGTGTCACGACATGTCAACATTAAGAGTTCACAGAACTTGGCGGGTGTCGCAAGGGGACCTCCGCCATCATCGACTCAGTTTGTCTCGGGCGGTGGGTTTTTAATTGCCTACAGGTGCCCGTTAAGTGTGGGACCGAAGTCGTTAAAAATTAGCCCGGCTGGAAAGTGTGGGTGGAGGGATGAAGGAGGGAGGAGGAGGTGAGGATTCTGTTCCAGTTGCAGTGTTTTCGCAAATGCGGAGAAGAGTGAGAGAGTAGGAAATATGGCGTGGCAGCTGAGAGGTCATGGGAAATGCTCCCGGGTGAAAGAGGAAATGCCATCGTCGTCTTTTAACCCATCTCTCTGAGGCTTCGCAGTCTTCCTTTCGGTACTGACGTAATCGATGGCCATTTTAACGAGGATAATAACTGCCGAATTCTCAACGTGAGTTGTGGAGTTTTCTTCTTTCTTCGGTCAAAAATTGTGATATTCTGGACTTGGGCGTTTACGTCTTTATCATCAACTCTCTGAATTGAGGGTCAATTTCAACCACTCTCTGAATTGGGCTCTTCTGTGCAATTTCTTCTCCCCCACCACCTCCCTTTTCTCTCTTTCTCTTTCCTCGAGGTGGCCTTTCCGCCTCCCTTATCCCCTCAGTACACCCACCCACGCCCGCATAACGTGTGCAGATGTTGTCTGGACGGTGCGAAATCACCATCCGAATGCTCCCACGCAGCGTCTTTTATCTCTGTCTCTCTTTCCCTTTCGCAAAATGTTTTGCTCTTTGCCAAGAGACACCCTCTCGTTTCTTCTTAGTCGAAAGTAGGAAGGAAAAGAGAAAGTTCTACCTGTTTAAATGCATCCCCCCCCCCCACTCCTTTGCCCTGTTTTGTGACGTCAGAGGATTAAGAGCGTTCGTCAGGTGACCCCAGTTTGACACAAGTATGTCTCGCACGTGATAGGGTACAAAAAAAACGTGAAAAAGGGATGAAACGAGGTTATTGCAGACACATAGTAGAAGGCTTCCACCTTGACTCCCGCGAAACTCGTTCGTGCAAAAACCACGCTGTTCTATCCTTTCATGAGTTTCTGTACAACTCTTAGGATTATTAAATAAAAAGTTCTTCCTTTACTCATAAAAGTTATGCAACACAAAACCTGCTGTTGGGTTGAATACCCCAACATATGTAAAAAAAAAAAAAAAAAAAAGTAGCTCGAAGTAAAATTTATCCTGTTTATGATAAATACAAAATGGAGAATTTGTATTAGATATAATTAAAAATTAAATTAATATAATTTCTCCTATATAGAAATAAGTTAAAAATTCAATAAAAAATTAAATAATGATATTTTAGCAATGATAAGCCACAATAGTAATTGATGATAGAATGGTTTATGTTTATGTAAATAAGCGGTTATAATATCGCTCTTTACCAGCTTATGCTATATGCTAGACAGTGTTGACAATGAATTAGTTTATGATACAAGATTTAGGATTGCCATTTTTGATTTGGAAGAAAGTACTTGGGCATTAAAGATGACTGAAAGGTTCCAACTGACAGATCACGAAGCAGTTAAAAATTAATACAGAAATTATCTTCGTTTTATTGTGCTGTTTGATCTTATGAAAGTTGTTGGAATGCAACATGATAAAAATTGATATATTGGTATTTTAGTTATATCATGAATTACTAGTTGCAATCTTACAAGTTTTGTTCAGTGACCAAGAACGTTCTTCAAGATCAAACAAAGTAATTACATACTAAGTGATTATGTAGAGACTTCGATAATAATACTCTTTTTATTTGTAAGAAAAATCATAGTTCTTCAGTATGAATTTTGTACTAGTATATAGATAAAATGATATTTTTATGTTTTCGTAAAGTTTAAAAAAAATTAGCCTACAGGGGAACTTCAAACTTGGAGGGTTTGTTATTCAAGGGCATGGGGATGGGATATTGATAATAAAAACAGGTCGTCCCCAACTCTAACAACAGGGCGAAATTTGGCGCTCCCAACGACTGCAGTTTAGCCCAGTTAGCCAAAGATTTGGGCAAATTGTTATTCATTTAATTAGGTCCATTACACTACAGTCATCGATGGTTATACCATGAACTACTAGTTGCAACCTTATAAGTGTTTCAGTGACCAAGAACGTTCTTCAAGATCAAACAAGGTAATTACATACAGGGTGATTCAGTCAATTTCTAACCATTTCACTCGAATGACGTGCATTAGGGATAAACAATTGAAAGAATATGAACGCCATATCGAATTTCCAAATAGTTGGAGTTTATATTGTTGCAACGGCGCTGCATGAAAATCGGATTGTTGAAAAATGGCGCCCTCTTTATCAACAGAGCAGAAACGCAAGGTTGTCGAATGGTATTTCGAGACAAAATCACCTGTAACCGTGCAAAGAAAGTTCCGGAAGGAATATAAGTGTCGAGACGCACCAGGCAGGCAAGCAATCATGGATTTTGTCAAGCAATTTCGTGCCACTGGATGTGTTAAAGGCAAGAAAAAAGGCGGGAGCGAAGCTCGTGTTCGAACGGCCGAAATTGTCGAAAATTTACCCACAACGTTGGTCGATTCCCCTACCAAAAAATCTGTTCGCCGCCTATCCATTGAAGAAGGGCTGTCATATACCACGACGTGGCGAATTTTGAGAAAGGATTTACACCTGTTCCCGTATAAGATCCATGTTTATCAGGAGTTAACAGACACTGGAAGACAGAAGCGACAACAATTTGCGATGGAGTTTGGAGCAGAAATGGAAGCCAATCAGGACATTGTGGACAACCTGTGGGTGTCAGATGAGGCCTTCTTCCATCTGTCAGGTGACGTTAATAAACACAACATTGGGGTTCCCAGCACCCTCATGAGATCCATAAGTCACCTCTTTATCCACGAAAGGTTATGGCTTGGTGCGCGATTTCCAAAAGAGGCATCATTGGTCCGTTCTTTTTTTAGGGAACCGTAACGTCACGGGCTTACCTTAACATGTTGGAAACCTTCTTCATCCCCGAGCTGCGAAAGAGGCGTATACCGCTTCGACATCAATGGTTTCAACAGGATGGGCCTCACACCACTACTGAAGTGCTAAACTTTCTCAATCAGAAATTCGGAAATCGTGTCATTTCAAATCGATTCGGGGGTGGCTTTCTTTGGCCCACTACGAGTCCTGACCTAAACCTATGTGATTTTTATCTCTGGGAGTTCCTTAAAGACCGTGTGTTCACTACAGCACCAACAACTCTAGATCAGCTGCGACAAAGCATCGTCGACTGCTGCACCCTTGAGGATACAGAAATCCTGGCTAGAGTTATGAACAACTTCACCATTCGGCTGCGAGCTGTTCAAAACGTTCATGGTGGCCACATTGAGCATGTCATCAAGACTTTTCCACGGGAATAAAAACTCCGAACGGCCTAAAATATCATACTGAAATGCTAAGTTTGTAAACATTAATGGGTCAATAAATCATAGTACTGAAATGGTCAGAAATTGATTGAATCACCCTGTAGTAGGTGATTATGAAGTCTCTTCACATTCATTGCGAAAAATGTTTTACTTCTGTATAAACGATAATCTGCTAACAAATCACATGATAAAATACTTACTCAGTAAATTTTAACTAATCGTCTTGCATGTGAGGAGTCCCCAGCGCTTCTCTACGGCCCAAAAACCTATCTCCAACATAGCTGGTATAACTTCATGTTAGCAACTTAGACTGCAATGCATTGTTTCAGTTGTACAGTATTGTGGATCTTCACCTGTAGATCTTAGACTTGATAAACTGCAAAACTCAAGAAAGCATACCAAAATAATTCCGTTAATATTCTGCAAAAATAACTTTCATAATTTGCCTGCTATTCTATTTTAAAAACCGTCAGGTTTTTTTAGAAACATTCTCGTACTGCTAATACTTAGAACGTGCATTGAATTCAACTCAATACAAATTTTTGGATATTTTTTCATGCAAAAGATACTGTAATCTAACTCTTTATTTTTCCAGGATTCCCAAACTAAAAAATCTAAGGGAGTCAGGTCTGCCGCGCCATGACCAAACTAGCCACCAAGCAACACGCGAACAATTGTGGCAAAATGGGTTGTTACCATTCTGAAAGACAGAAGAATTAAGCCTATAATTCTAATGGAACCCAAATCTGGCTCCAAAAATGGTTGAAATTTGTTGACATTTGCTTTTTCAGTAACTAGTGACCCTTTTCCTTGTCCTCGCTATCCCTAACGCATTAACTTTATATGGCGTGTCTTCGTATTGAATTTTTTTAAGAAAAATAATCGTGGCCTTACAGACGGCATAATTAGAGATACCAACCGATGTCAGCATTTATTCCTGCTTTCTGCAGGTCACGAATTGTTTAGTTTTTATCTTGTTAGCATTCTTTCACATTATCTGCAAATTAGAGTTCGTAACTATATCACAAGAATGTATTGAGACTTTATAGCCATATATTTTGTAGCCATAAACTGAATCAACGTAGACGCTGTCTAACATATATGCTGCGGTGGAAGATCAATATTGTTATTATCTGTCATTAATTAATATTGTGGCCTAACACTGCTAAAATATCATTTTGGCGTTATTTCTTTTTTGTTTAATTTTTAACTTTTTTTTTGTATAAGGGAAAATTACATTAATTATAGTTTGTTATGATTAATATACTATTCTGACCTTAAATAGCTTTTTCTCATCTATTATATGGAGATAACTTCTTGGGTGGTGTTTTGTCTGTTATTGAAAAACTTGTCATGTTCATTTGAATATCCTTAAAGTAAATTTTTAATAAAATTTGGAATTTGAATTATTTCCAGACACTTCAAAATACAAGGCTATGTATAGATAAAAAATAAAAAAACATTAATTTCAGTTCCTTATCCAAATTTTCATTCTTTATAACTTAAAATAGCGTAAGATCGTTGAGTGAAGAGTCCTTAGTGCTGTTTCTATCAATAAAATTGGTAGACCTTACAACGCAATAAAGGGAGAACAGAGTTACCGACTAGTTTTCCCATTTATTCCCGGCTTTATCAAGGATAACACACCAGAGGCTACATGCCCCTATATACAGAAATATGGTACAAAGTAAGCTACGTGATTGGATAAAGAAATGACAAATAGTATACAAAGTTTGGGGTTGAAAATAAAGAATACAAAGAAATAACGAAGAGTATAAAAGTATTCCGAATGTTCGGAAAAGATGCGAAAGGCTATAGAAGGAAGTCGTGGCAACAGTATAATGATAAAACAAAATAAAATAAAGTTAGGAACAGGAAACGGAAAACAGTGTGTCATACTCTGAAACACGGACCTAAAGGAAGACTCATTCGGTTGTCTATTAAGGCAAGAAAGGCATTACATAATGAAAGTTCAATAAACAAAATTAAAACTTTTACATAGGTCCGATACAGAATCAAGGGCATGTAGCCTCTAGTCGGTAACTCTGTTCTCCCTTTATTGTGTTGTAAGGTCTCTACCAATTTTATCTTATTAAAATAGCGTAATTTAAGTAAAAATAAACTCATATAGCGCAAGAAAGTACCACACACTGCTGCTTTAAAATTTATTTTATGTTAAAATAATTTTGTAAATTAAATAGCAAATTTCATTTCAATCTTACCTGCTTTTGGATCTCTATACTGAGACAGTAAGATTTACAAAATGAATTGGTTTAATTTAAGCTTTAGTTTGAATGGATTACGATTTTGAGATTGGCTTTAGGAAGTACGGAAGATTTATTAGCAATGAAAAAAGGATAAATATTCAGCCTGACTCAGTCCACTCAATGTAGCAATATTATTAATAATAATAATAATAATAATAATAATAATAATAATTACAGTGATTTTCATGATTAGTGGAAAAAAATTGTTTTGATTATTAATTTTCTCGAATTTTATAATTTCTTTTTCGTATACCTTAAATCAGAAATGTCGCCTAACTTTTTCTCATTTCCGTAACTTTTAACAGATGTAGGATGATATATTATGGTTTTAAAAAAATAATTAGTTTTGGCTAAAAAAAAAAAAAATTGCTGCAAATGTGTCTGTTTATATGAAATTTTTATTTTGGTTTTTACCAAATACTATTTAAATTTGTAATGAGTTTGGATAATCCTTACCTAAGTATCTTAATAGATGCTTTACTTGCAGATTGATTAATTTAGCTAGCATAAACCACTGCATTTATAGGCTACTTACTTTGTGACGGTAGCTGAGATCGCTAAGGTGCATGTTTTGTCATTATTGAGACCTGTAATTTGCGGTTCGAATCCCGCTAAAGGCGTGGATGTTTGTGTTTGTCCTTTCACTAAAAAGCTTGGCACATGAAACTGATCACCTGCTAGATTAAATTTCAAATAGATTCAATAGTTATTTAACATCTCAACACCGAAAGATAATAGAGGAATAAAAAATAATTAATAGGACGATTTTGAACAAGAATTGTGGCGATAATTGTAAAACGGGCACAGTCCAGCTTAATGAAGACGCTCGCACGGTTTTGTTTTGTCATATACATTTTAGATAGTCATTGTAAATTTTCCGTAAATGTTATCTCTTTAGATAGCCATTCCTCCAATTGCCTATGTTAATCTGTATTTGAAGAAGAAATGATTTTTTGTCGTTGTGATTAAGGTTGGAAAATGCGATTGTATGCATGAGGATGAGGAGGAGGCATTCTAATCGCAGAAATTGGTTAGTGGTGGTGGTGGTGGTGGTGGAGAAAAGAAGACGATGATATTTGGTTGTTGCAATCTTCTCCCACACGAACAAACTTGCTTATCCCTTTTCTCTTCTTTCCGTCTCAATGGACGTTGGTTCCCTCCCATTCTCTTCATTTGGAGCGTCGGGTGAATAAGCGGGCGGCGGCTGGGGACATGAGATAAGCCCCCCGCAACCCAACCCGCTTCGGACAAAGTAAACAGAAAGAGAGAGCCACGACACTCACTCTTTGCGGCTCCCGTTGTCTCATCGATACCCAAGATAGACAGAATCTCGGTGCAACGAAAGAGAGATTGAAAGGGGAGAATCGAGGAATAATATTAGGAAAGAAAGAGCCAACCAACCATTTTCTCTTTCTATCTTTATCTCTCTACGTATGTTTTAGAAGGAAATTTCTAGAGAAGACTCAACTCTGCAGTTGCTTTGGGTTTATTAGCCAGATATTCGTATAATAAAGTATCTGCTTCATCTGATTTCTCGAAATTGTTCAGTTGCTGTGTAAAGACATGAAAAATCTCATTGATAAATAAACATTAATCAGTTATAATCATATAAGATCAATATCATTCATTCCAGTGGTTTTAATAATTCAATAGTAAAGATATTGAAAGTAGAACCATTAAAGTTGTTTCGATTTTCTGACTTTCCTATATAGTTCAATTTGGTTTGGTACTAAATTTGAAAGAAGATATTATATATGAAACTAAGACAGTGATTAAGGTGATAATAATTAGGGTGTGATCGAGGAAGAAAGTTAATTATTCTATTGTGAGACTGTCTTGAAACTTCATGTTGTCGTTAATTATTTATATTAATTATTAGTTATTTATAATTAATGACAACAGGAACTTCAAGAGAGTTTCACAACTAATGTAATCTATTAGAAAATTAATTGTTCTAAGTATGATCAGCAGGTGGCCTTATTCTGCTGAAGATGATTTATTTTAATGAAATTACTATTTTCGCTGATATGCTTCCACAGAATAAAAATTAATATTGATACAGTAATGAATAAAATGGTAGAGCCAAATGAGTGGCTGTCATTAGTTTGACTATTTGATTTTGACCATCGTTGGGTATCGTTTAGTTTGTGGAACGTTCCGACTTTTTCCAGTTAGCGAATGAAAGCATCTAGAGAATAAAATTCAAATGGTCATTATAATAAAAGTCCACAAGACAATGAACTTGTGTTTGTGAGATTGAGTTAATTCTTCTTAAGTAACAATCATCTTGAAAGGAGCTGAATCTTTTATTTAATGTCATCTTTATAGAAAATGTGTTATAGGAATTAACTTTATTATCACATGAACATTAAAATTCATTGAATAGTATTCTATGTCAATTTTAAACTTTCTGCATTTAACTTGAAACCCAGTAAAATTATATCATTCGTTATATTTGTGCATTTTAATTGTATCATGATAGGTGTTTGATGATGGTTATGCTTTTAGGGGAGATTTATAATGTACAGTTTTTTGTCAATTAAATGCACTCATAGTATCTAAACAGATCAGTGGATATTCTCCTTTAAAAATTATAATAGAAAAGTAGATAAAATAAATTAAAATATACAGTTCACCATTTATATTCAGATATTGCATAAGACATTTTTATGTGTTCAATTTTTGGAAGAGATGATATTTTGCAGGAAGAAATATCATGCAGAAGGAAATTGAAGTAGTTGATGAAATGTAGGACTTTGAAGAAGTATCTTGAAGAAATAAATGAACGCTCTTGAAGAAATGAAAATCAGAAAGAAATCGAAGATGCAAAAGATTTGAAGAAACGTAGAATTAAACATGAACATCAGAAATGGAGATAGCTCCTTGACCATGAAGCTAATAGAAATTGCGGTTTTTCATCAACTTTTGGATCCACCATTCAGAAGTGGAATTGTTCTTCATTTACAAGAGGATTAAATATTTACAAATATGAAAATAATAAATTATAGAATAACTCAAGATGGGTCCATGAGTGTTTTATCATACGCCATACAATCGGTGTTAAATGATTGATGAAAAAAAGAAAAGATAGTCTCAGCTTGCGAACTAGGCAACTGCTTTAACTAAGCCAAAAGACATGTAAATAGTGTAAAGCTTTCAGTCTTCTTTGGCGCAATTTGTTAGCGCGTCAGCTGCATGAGCTGAAAGTTCCTAGATCGAATCCAGACTGTGGAATTTTCTTTCTTATTTTTTATCAACAATAAATTAAAACTGGAGTAATGATCCAAACATAAGATAAAACGCAAGAAAAAATTCAGCGACCTGAATTCGAATTAGAGACAACGCGTAGCCAGTTAGTAGTATATTTAATCAGAAGAATTTTTTTTTTAATTATAAGAGGAAACTCTATTTACAAGACTTGTTAATTAGAAGAATTTTATTAAATGAAAAACAGTAAGTACGGTGATATCATACATTTTACTTACATATTTGACAAAACAACAAGATTTTTTTGTAATTTGGTTTTATTAAGTTCGTGGTTAATAATTTTTTATTGGTTTGAGAATTAAATAAAATACCTTAATGGCCTGAATAGATGCCAACGTCGAATTTAAACAGACCCCACCCCCACCTATTTTTTTCGTCATTTTCATCGGGAAAAAATTCTCAAATTTAAACAGATCTCTTTTTTTTCAATGCGCTGAAGATTATTTTAATCTACATAATTTTTATTCTTTTCAATGAATAGACATGGCTATGCCACTGCACGGGATGTTGCACAAATATACAGGAGTTACTGCTGGGTAGCTTATCCTCGCTTCGGAGGCCGCTTCGTAAAATGATAATTGGTAAATTTAATTTGTTAATCCATTTACGCCGAGATTGGTAAAAATGGAAATTGAGACTTCATATCGTAAATTTATTCTGTAGCATGTAAAAAATAATTTACAAAGACATAGATTTTATTTAAAATTATATGCTCTCGTTCCTAGATGAATTTTTTTTTATGTTTGGAATCGCTAGGCAACTGACGTCACTACTTAGTTTTCTTGTTAAGTGAATTAAAAGTAAAAATTAAAAATTAAGTTTTTTAAATTTTAATTTTAATTTTTAAGTAATCATGGAGCATGTTTATTTTTAAATATCATGAAATAATTGGCTATTTATTGGACTGCATTTTCATTTCATCGAAATTTTTATTGTGAACTTTTCGGCTTTTCGGATCTTAATTTCAAAATTCAAATTCTTCAAGATCTTCAAAATTCATAATTTTTCATCGTTATTTCATATTGTCACCTTTTAAACAAGTGCCGAGTCAACAATGAAGTCCGTATCTACGAGGTGTGAAAACTATTGCCAGGACAGTGGACTTGAGATTACTTGGACTGTTAGAAGCTTTGTTATTTAGTAATCTTTTAAATTTTATTAGTTTTAAGTCCCTTTTTAATTATATTCTTGTAATTTTTTTATGTCTCTGTAAATTATTTCTCTTTACATGCTATAGGATATAAATTTACGATATCAAGTCTCAATTTCCATTTTTACCACTTTTGGCGTAAATGGGTTAACAAAATGAAATTTCCGAATTATTTTATGAAGCGGCCCCTGAAGTGACAGGATAGGCTACCCAGAAGTACTGTCCTGTATATTTTTGCAACACCCCGTATATTGATTAAAAGCAATCAAGTGATACATAACACATATATTTCAAAAAAGAATTTATTTATAAAACTACACACCATAAATTTAAAAAATTGTAATTTTGTTATTCGCTTTCTAAATCACTTGAGAAGAGTTTCCTTCTCTTCTTCCTCCCGTAAAATGCCGTCTTCAGTGCCGTCAATTTTATTAGAAACACACGTTTTTGGACCTTTCAAGGATAGATTCATTGGAAATACCATTTCATGAGATTTTGAACCGTTCACCTAATTGTGTAACAGAAGGTCAACACCCAGTACTTTCGTCAGCGGGCGTAGGTCTAACCCATTGACAGAAATCGGGATAATGACATAAAAAAAGAAACATATTGCTATCCACATCTATAGTTTCACCTCCTTTTTATAGCATTTGACTCGAAACTGCAAAAGATAATGCTTTTCCGGAATATGAAAGTGATTCGTGAATGAAAGCGAGAGCGTTCGCTAAAAAAAAACAAAATGGCGCCGATCATAATTTTTTTTTCCCTGTTGCATGCGAATTTACAGAGAAATCACTTTTTCCGTCAGATTTCTGAAAAAAAACCCAACTCTGCGTGTATTCAGATAAATACGGTAACCATTTTGTATTTTTTGCTTCAGGACTTTACCTACCATCTATCTGGACAAGGCTTCCCTTTGTCATTGTTGAAAATATTCTTTTCTAATATTACTAGAAGATACCAGTAAACCATAATGCTCTCAATCCCACTATTTTGGACAATTTTTTACACTTCTTATTTCCAGTAAAAAATGAGCCAATATCCATAAAATTGGCCATGATCGAAACCGCACCTAGGGTCATAGTTGCAACTGTATTGTTATTATAGACTACTTCTGGTTTCTGCTAACTTTCAGGGAAAATTCGGTATCCAAATTTATCACTTCTTCACGATATAAATTGGACAGCAAAAATAAAATCTAATAAAAAAATAATGGATCAAATGTCATGTTTAAACTACAGTCGGTTACTTCTGAAAGAATTTAAGGTAAAATCTTTATTGCAACATAGCTATAGTTTTTTAACCATAGAGTCAACGATCCTGATTTTAACAATAAGTCATTTTAATAAATTTGAATACATAGCATTTTTTTCTTATTCTTTTCTATTCCTCTTTATCCTTTTCGTGTCGAAGATGTTAAAGGACCATTGGATCTATTGGAAATTTAGCTTTACAAGGGATCAGTCTTCTGAGGCTTTGCTTGTTCTTCCAAGATTTTTTATCCTTCCAAGCAGTTTTTCTTATGATGATTTTTTTTTTCTCTTTCATGCATCTGGACTTACTATTTTACTTTTTTTTAACGATAGAACAACATTATCATCATTTGGTATTTAATTTTTATTTTGACCAGGAATTTTTGTTAAACTATACATGTATGAAATATTAGGCAGGTTTCATATGAAATTTATTTCTCTATTAAGCAAGAATATCGTATGGTACTTTTTGTCCTTAATCGGTGTATATCGAGTATGGATTTAGAATCAAAAATCACAACCGGAAGTGTCGACATTTCTAAAGAAGCATTTACCCTATTGAAAATTTACTTTTACCAAAAGATATACATGTATAATTTCTAGGGTTTTTTTTACGATTTTTCCATGTAAACAATCGCATTCGAGGAAAGTGTGATCTAATAAAAATGAAATTACTTTTCAAGGAATTTTTTTTGTATTTTTCATTAGGAACAGAAGTATAATTAAGTGATTAATCAGCGAAAAATGCTTTGGTAAAATATTCCCCACAAGGAATTGAGCCCGGAGGTTTTGAGCTGCCATACCAATAATTGTTTGCTAGAAAATTCAAAGGCTGTGCATATCCGTCGTTGTTGAAAAACCTCGTACTTTTGGCAATACGTTATTGGAAACTCATTCCCATGTACGTTCTCTTGCTTCTCTACATGTATAAGTTATTTGTAAGTAGATTATAAAGATAATTAGTATCAAAAATCTTTTTTGGATAATTAGTATCAAAAATCTGTTACTTAATCGTTTCGTCTGACGAACAGTCTGACACGTTGTCGTGGTTCCAAAATGGCAAAAGAGACACGAGTAGATAGGTTACTGCAAGATTGCTTTCTTTCTTTCATTCCTTTTTTTTTTAACTTTCTTTCTATTTTGGGTCCCATTTGATGGAAATAACCCCTCTGCCTCCTGCTCTTTCACAGAATCGACAGGAAATGCTTTTCCCCTGGCAAGTTCTAGGACAAGAAATAAAAGCGCGACTGTTGGCGATTTATTGAGCATGCAGTAAAGGCTCTTTTCCCTTTCAGTGAAATAATAAAATTGAATCAACTGATAAGTATGTAATACCATAGTGTCATATTTATATATATATATATTTTATAAAGCTTTCAGAAAAAAAAGAAAAAAAGAAGCCGAAGAGGGAGAGAAAATGCGCGAAGAACAATTTATTCTTTTTTTTTGCGCTTAATTTATTTTTTTTCTCGCGAGATTTCCGGTTCCGTGGACGAATTTAATGAAGTGCTTTTGGGTTAAACTATAAAATTATTTAAAATTTACTTTCTGTCAGTCTCAGGTCCGTTGCGCGTCGAGAGGGTGTTTGGTGCGCATGCTCCATTTATCACGGGGGGGGGGGGGGGAGGGTATTTGCGCTCGCCTCGCTCAACGTAACTTTTCGCGCCCAACTTATCGGCGCTTTGTCAGGAGCAGCGACCAATCGCCGCACTCAGTTGGCATTGACAGAGGCGTTTTAAATTGTGCAAAAACATAAATTGTAAACGCAGAGTTGAAGGGAAAAAAATATTGATGGCGGATTGAATTAGTGGAACGTACCAAGCAGAAAAATTTAATCAAATTTTTCGCCAAACGCGAGAAAATTTTTCAATCGCTCACGAGGAGGAATTTTTGAAGGGGGCGACGAACCCTCCTCTCACACTCTACTATAAACCCCTCACCCCTTACAAACTTAACCCTATCCTTCTATCTCTTCCCGCAATTTTTCATGATGGATTCTAAAATATACATATTCGGAGAAGATATTAAAAAATTAAATTCCACGCTACAGCGGCTTCTGCGTTTCCAACTTTCCTATGTTGATGTGAGAATTTTTTTTATTCTTTTAATAGAGTTATTTTTTAATAGAAACCTATATGAATATCGATTCAAAAACACCATGCTTCATCAAAGGTTAATTTAAGAATGTATTTAATGATATGATGAAATTATTGAAAAGTGACCCACCTTGACTGAATCATATCAACTTTGGGTCTGTATTATGTCTATGTCGATATGAAAGTTAAGTGCCATCCAGACATATTTTCAAAAAATAGTTATAAGTGCAGGTTATGTGTGTTGCAGTACAGTGAATTATGGAATATGATGACAGGTCTGATTTAGTTATTTCCAAAGAATACTAAAAAGTCATATTCATATTAAGCTGACACCATTGGGAGAGTTAGCGACCTCATCACCTGAGAATGGCTTCCTGTATTCCTACGTATCTATCGTTATTCCATATTTAAAACTTATTTCCTATCGGACATTTTAGTTAATAATGTTAAAGTAATAAACTGTTATTTAATATCTGGATGAAATGATAGTAAGAAATGTGCTCGCGGGGAAGCTGGAAAGCTGGAATAGGGGCAGATATACTGTATAGGAATACAGGAAGCCATTCTCAAGTGCTGAGGTCGCTTACTCTCCCAATGGTGTCAGCTTAATATGAATCTGACTTTAACTCCTATCAGTATGTGAAAAGAATGATGTACTTTGTGGTCATCTTTCTTGGGCATAAGAGCAGTTTTCAGCATGATATACGTCTTGATGGGACAATAGCGATCTTAGATGGAAATATCATTGGATTGTGTAAATCGTCTACTCCCCTAACTTGTTATCCATAAAGCATATTAGAGATATGGGAAAGCATTTACAATCTTAGAAGTCTTCAAGAACTGACATATCATGTGTTTGACGTATGGAGATAAAGAAATTCCTCAAGATGACATCCGCTTTATATTTGCTTCGATTCCAACAGATGTGCTTAAAAGAATGTATTCTTGTTAATGATAGTCACAATTCTAACTAAACTACTTGCTGGTCGTGGATGTATCGTTTCAGAATAAAATTAAACTTTAATCAGTTGATTTCTTTTTGGTTCACAAATTTACAAGTGCTTCGCTGTGTAACATTGCATTTCCAGCAATTTGCCATACACAGTTACCAACAGTCCCCAATATAAATACCATACCCCTCGTGCTTCAGCGCCCACTTCTATTCGTCTTACTTTCCCGCTATTATTGTACTGCATAGTGTAAAAATGAGAGTAGTTTTTATCTATATCTACTAATGATAATAAAGATAATATATAGCCGAAAGTACTGTTCATCGCAGATATACTGTACAGGCTGTTTCAAAAAGAAAGCCCAATTTCAAATAATTATTAATGCAAACGGGTTACAAAACAACTTACAGGATGTTGAGTAAGTCCTTCAGTTTTACTCACCATAATTATAAATGCTCTATGTGCACTCCACCTGTTGCATGAGCAACATCAATCACGGCCTCCTTGCTCAAAAACCACCAACAAACGCAAATTTCCATTGGACTGTACGTTTTTCGAGAGTCAATGAAACTCTGGAGCATGGCTATTCTCTTAGTATAAATTTTGTTCATTTGAGGTTCATGGTTTTGGAATATAAGGTTTTCAAATTAGGTCATTTTTTTTAAACATCCTGTATTTTCAAATAGGCACACTGTATCCACTTTATTCTATTTGAGGTCGTTATTATTATTTTTATAAAAATATTTTTTTTTAATACTGTTTTTTGTAATCTTTGTAGGTTTTTATATTTCTACAGGGTGATTCAGTCAATTTCTGACCATTTCAGTACTATGATTTATTGACCCATTAATGTTTACAAACTTAGCATTTCAGTATGATATTTTAGGCAGTTCGGAGTTTTTATTCCCGTGGAAAAGTCTTAATGATATGCTCAATGTGGCCACCACGAACGTTTTGAACTGCTCGCAACCGAATGGTAAAGTTGTTCATAACTCTAGCCAGGATTTCTGCATCCACAAGGGTGCAGCAGTCGACGATGCTTAGTCGCAGCTGGTCTAGAGTTCTTGATGCTGTAGTGAACACACTGTCTTTAAGGAGCCCCCAGAAATAAAAATCACATGGGTTTAGGTCAGGACTCGTAGGGGGCCAAAGAAAGCCCCCCCGAATCGATTTGAAATGACACGATTTCCGAATTTCTGATTGAG
>JAHWFO010061953.1:1603-24591 GCA_023313115.1 Rhysida immarginata | reverse complement strand
CTCGCAAGGGTTCTTTAACGTGCAGCCGGTAAACGACTACACGGGATCAAGGGCTTTACTTTCCTTCCGAATGTATGCGTGATCTCAAGATTTTCCTCCTGAGAAAATCCTCGTCGTTCTTGGCCGGAGTCACCAGAGGCGATCACGCAATCACTGCACTTCCGACGCTGATAAGAAATAATGAAAAGACTGCTAATGCTGGTTAGCCTTCAAGCTTTACTTGTATATTAGATAAAGAAAGGTAAATGAAGTACATTAACGTTTTAATTTTCGCAATAAATGCTAAGTAAATGTGATTATTTGATCAGCTCATAGCAATATCGAGAATTGATTTTTCCACCTTTTCAGCAAAAAGGGAAACCAAAACCAATAAACATTTTACGTTATCCAAAAATAAAAATTTAACATCTTCTGCGATATATGAAAGTAAATCTAATTTATAAATGAGTAGTTTAAGGAAAAAAATCTAAATTCACTGTTACATTCTTTTTATCGTGAAATTGTTCTTCTTTTGAAGATATATGTTATGTTTGTAAATGTTATTTTTACTGTCAGTTTTGTGGTTTGTTTTAAAATTTTTAAGATAAAAATCTTGCTCGTTGGGCCTGAATGACCCTTAAATTTATATAAATTCTTTGAAATATTTATATATCAATATATAATTAGAAGATTTTTTTATTTTGAGAGATTCACATTTTTATGAACATAATAAAGCATTAAATACTCTATTTTTGAAAAATAAGTTTTTCCTTCCTTTTTCGCCACTTCATTCGTTATTTTTAAAGCGGATCTAATAAAACTAAACTTTTAAAATTTAATAGTGCAATTTTATAACCAAAAGTTACGAAACATGCACAATATAACAAATAACGGAACGAAATTACGGAACATGCAAACAATTCTGCATTATTCAAATAGGAACATAAGGTCATACTCCGGACAACCACAATCCCGACAAACCATATCCTCGACAGGCCAAACTCCCACTCTATGTTTAGCTTTATTACAGGGTTCCCACATTCTGGAAAGTCAGGGATAGTCAAAAAGATGAATCGTGGTCAGGGAAAGTCAGGGAAGAAAGCCTATTTTCATGCATTTGTCAGAGAAATTAAATATAGTTTTACTGTGGGAACCCTGTATTAATATTTTTTGTTTATTTTTTAATAAATTGTTCAATTAATTGCAAATTTATAAAATATTTATTATTTTAATCAAAATGAGACGTTATGTGCAATACCACGAAGATAGTCCATTAATGGTCGGTTTGCTCTGTCTCTAAATACTGCCATATGTCTTCCCTCTCTGTCGAGTACAGCTATCTTCGGAGTAGGACATGGCTGACGGCGAAAAATACTTTCCACTTCTAAATCTAGTCTTTTTTGTTCTCTATGAAACTCTTGTATAATTTTGAAAAGACGAACATGACTGCAGCCATGAATTGTCTCCCTTCTCCTGTGCCAGGTTTTTACGGCATTCTGAATACAAAGAATGCCAAGCTTAATCGAATCTGCGACACTCCACAATTCGGGTGGAAATATAGGCGGAGAATGTATAACTTGTCCACGATTTCGGCGTCTTATTCTACCCTGTACGTAGTTTTCCTTGAACCAGGTTTCTACATCATTAGATTCGGGAGGCACCTCAACTTTTAAAATGTCTAATAATGCTGGAATTTCGTTAGCTGGGACAAACGCAGCGCAATAAATGGCGTAACAAAAAGCTGAAATGTTCGTCGTTCCGTACAGAACTGATAATCCGCAAAGTTGTGTTTTTCGCCAGTGCTAAATGGAAAAAAACAAACTTTGTTGATAACGTTCGGGGATTTTGAAGCGTTGATTGCCGCTAATTCCATGTCAATTATAACTCGTGGTGGTTTTAACTGAACATCATTCTGTTCTGCGAAATCAATTATATCTTGAAATGTTTTTTCATAGCACTCTTCACTTTTGCTTAAAAAAATGCTATAGTCCAACTTCGTATACAATAACACTCAATAATAGGACAGGTAAAAGGACCAACAATAAAATTGTACACATACAGAAACTAAATGACACAAGAATCTAAAAGCACTCCCATAAAACATAATTGAAATAAATGGGATTCGAGGCCTGTCGGGGTTTTGGCTTATCGGGATTGTGGCTCGACTGTTTACAGACTCGACTGTTGTGGTACCCGTCGTACAACGGGATTAAATGCTATGACGCGACAAAAGAAAACAATTAAAAAAATTTTCTTTTTAATAATATAACACCAATTATCTACTTCAATTCTACGTGTGGGAGATTCGAAAAATAACTCGTATATTGTTTGATGCATGTAATAACAATTAATAAACAATGCGATTATTCATTAATGTGTTTCCTAATGAATACGGTAATAGCAAAGACGAAGCGAATATTTCACACGATCTCCGAAGTCGAAGAAGTCTGTGGGAATCTAATGGAGTATGGAAGTCGACAGCATAGATTGCAATGCTATGTTCATGGTCCAAAATTATTTGAAGATCTTCGAAGAGTTGTTGATACATTGCCAGATACTTTCCTAGAGGCTTCCAAAGCTGCTAATGGATGACGAAGAATGGCATCGTTGCATGCCCTGCGTGAAGCAATTGCTTTCCAGATTTGACAACTCAGACTATTTATTTGCATTAATTCTGGCATACGGTAAGTCCCTAAGAACCCAAGCAAATGTGGAATAGTTGTGCAGACGCGTTGTCAAAAGACCATCAGCATAAATTCAACTCAGAAGCAACCAATCTTCCGAGTGCTGTATTCTCACATTAAGATATTTGGATGGATATTTATAAGAGAAAAGGGCGAGACACAAAAACCCTGGAATGCAATAAATAGTTAATAAATACAACTGAAAAATTAAATAATAATTAACAAATAACAAAATAATAAATATATAAGATAATCAAAATAAAACTAAAAAATCAAATAAAGAGCTGACGTTTCGGATAGAGCCTATCCTTTATCAGAGCAAAAAAGGATAATTCTCTAAAAGCAAATAGAATATTAGAGAATTATCCTGAAGTAATGAAATTGTCTGGCGTCTTGTTGCAGATCTAAACACTCCGCTTAACTGTGCCAAGTACGGTGGTCTTGTCTTTTTGGATGTCCGTAAAGCTTTTGATCAGGTTTGGCATAATGGCCTCATATACAAGGTGATTACTTGCGGTTTTTCGGACGAACTCATTACCTTGATTAGTTCCTTTTTGTCAAACAGGACATTTCGTGTCAAGGTTGGATGCTCCATGTCTAATCCTGGTGACGTCAATGCTGGTGTTCCGCAGGGTTCTGTCTTGGGCCCTGCACTGTTCAACTTTTTCATCCATGACTTCCCAACTTTTACTAATTGCAAGCTATATCTGTTCGCTGACGACGCGGCCATCATGACCACTGACCGAAATCCCGCTCACGTCATATAACGGTTACAAAAGGCCTTACATCTGTGCGAGAAATGGTTTGCAAAGTGGAGACTCGACTTAAACGTTGACAAGTGCAAAGCGATGTTCATTACGAAGAAACTTCGAAAACCCCCGAACTCCCTCTTCCTTTCTGGTAAAGAGCTCGAGTGGGTAAAAAATTATAAATACCTCAGTGTGGTGGTATATGCCAGGTTAAATTGGGGAGACCACGCCTCCTATGCGATAAGTAGAGCCAAGAAGGCGAAGTTCAGTCTGGTTGCCCTTCTGGGACGTAACAGCGCTCTTGGAGTGGATACCAAACTTTTGCTTTACAAGATGGTTTTACGAACCATTCTTCTTTATGGTATGCCTGCCTGGGCTACAATATGCAGATCCAGATGGAAGGATCTCCAAACCTTCCAAAACGTTACTCTGAGGACTATCGCCCAACTTGACAGGAGAGTCGCTACAAATATTTCTATTGCTGAAGATTTCCATATATCTCCAATTGGTAGCTATGTACAGGAGTCGCTGAAAAAGTTGCTTCTGAAGATCAAGGACCATCCAAATCCTCTGGTTGCAGATATTCTGGAACACCCGCTCACGTTTAGAAGTTTCCTCAGACATCGCAGGCCTCGACACGTTCTGGACATCAATTTCGACGACATCCAAAAGGTCATCTTTCCCGAATACTGGATCTCATAGCTCCTCGTGCTCCTCGTCAATCAACAATAAACTCTATCGTCCTTATCCTCTGGATGACTTAACTAGGTTTCATTTGGCTTCTTGCCTAATTCAGCGTTGCTTTCGGACCACTCGTCTCGTTTTCCCTGCACTGTTCGATTGTCGATTGTCGACTAATTTCATAACTTCAGGATAATTCTCTAATATTCTATTTGCTTTTAGAGAATTATCCTTTTTTGCTTTGATAAAGGATAGGCTCTATCCGAAACGTCAGCTCTTTATTTGATTTTTTAGTTTTATTTTGATTATCTTATATATTTATTATTTTGTTATTTGTTAATTATTATTTAATTTTTCATTTGTATTTATTAACTATTTAAGATATTTAGACCAATATCTGACGAGGAATGAACGTCGACGCAAGAATTCTCCAGGGATGACCCGATTGCACCAGTTCGCTGATCAAGAAGTTGAAGCGTTCTTGGATTCAAATCCTCTGGTATTGCTAGAGATTGGCTACTTCGGGCAAGATTTCAGGAGTTGGTGGATCAAATATCGCTTTTAAATGAATAACAGCTGATTGTGGTCAATTCCAAATCATCGGGCATGATCTCACACTACTGTTGCTACTGCACAACGATTCTACCACTCGACGGACGACGACGTACCTATTGCAGTCTGGACGACTTTCAGTGCATCGGTGGATTTTCTAAGAGGACTAAAAAAGTAGGACTTTTTTAAGTCATTTAAACTGAGTCGTTTTGAGTAGGTGCGTCCTTCTAAAGACGGCAAAAACCAGCACCACACCTGCTTCATGATGACATCAGGCGCTACGTCAAAATCTCATCCATGCCCTGATAGGTATGCTGAAGGTAAAGTGTTACCTTGTGACCTGGCCTACAAAGATGCGTGTAAGGATCCAAGATTTTTGCCATTTGACAATGTTATTAACGGACCATTTGAGTCATTACGTACGGAACTGAACAAGAAATATCTTGAGTTAGAATCAAGGGTAGAAGCGCTGTCTAAGGAACTTGGTAGTAAAATTGATAGTTTAAAAAAACGATATTAACCATTCCATATAAGGAGGTTATTGACAACAAGGATATTAATGCAAATATCAGTTCTATTATTCGTGTTATCAATGATGCTACAGCTTCCAGCACTTTCACTACTGATCGAAAGCGTCCTGAACATCTCGACCTCCCTACTTACATCAGGCGTCTCATACTTGAAAGAAATTCCTATAGAAGGTTATGGTAGCGTAAACGACTTCCCTTCTTCAAGACGAAATACAACAGGCTAGCTCACAAGGTCCAGGAAGAGGTTAAATCTTTACGTAATCAAAGATGGAGCGAAAAGCTAAAGTCCCTGTCAGTCCAGGACAACTCGCTCTTGTTTACTGTAAGGACTCTAAAAGGAAACAGGCCCATCAACTTACCACAGCTGCTTACCGCAAATGGCAATGCTGTCACGGGTGATCAAGATAAAGCTCAACTGATCGCCGAATCCCTGGTTAACCAATTTACCACTCCTGGTGAGAACAACCCGGAAAATTTTCCAAATATTCGTCTTGTCAACGATGGATGTATCGCATACGAGCTCACTCATCGTATTCCTACCTGTGAGGACAGTATTTGTGTTCAGGAAATCTCCGATGTCGTCAAACATCCTAAAAGCAAGAAAGCAGCAGGTATCGATTCCATCACTAACAGCACTCTGAAGAACTTACCTCCTAATGTTGTTGCGACTATTACCAGGGTCATAAATGACTGCTGCAGACATGGATTCTTCCCTGACAAGTGGTAGGAGTCCGTCATGGTTACGATAGCGAAGGCTGGTCTGAATCCTGCCCTCGCTGTCAGCTATAGGCCCATAAGCTTATTACCTACGATGTCAAAAGTCCTTGAACGCATCATTCTTAAGAGATTTAACGACTTCTGTGTGGCTAACAATCTTGTTCGTGAAGAGCAATTCGGCTTTCGACCAGGTCAATCCTGCCAACTACAGATCTGGAGGCTTGTTGCAGATTGAAACACTGTTCTTAACTGCGCTAAATTTGGTGGTCTTGTGTTTTTGGATGTTTGAAAAGCTTTTGATTAGGTTTGGCACGAAGGCCTAGTACACAAAATTATTACTTGTGGATTTCCGGACGATCTTATTACCATGATAAGATCCTTTATGTCGAACAGGATATTTCGTGTAAAGGTTGGCTGCCTCTTGTCAAACACGTGTGACGTCAATGCTGGTGTTCACCAGGGTTCTGTTCTTGGCCCTGCAATCTTCAACTTTTTCATCCATGACTTCCTAACATTTACAAAATGCAAGCTGTATCTGTTCGCTGACGACGCGTCCATCAGGACCACTGCTCGCGTTCCCGCTCATATCATATCTCGATTGCAGAATGACATACATAAGTGTGACGTTTTGGAATGTTTGTAGGTCCTTCCATCTGGATTTGCAGGTTGTAGCCCAGGCAGCCATACCGTACAGAAGAATGGTTCGAATTATCATTTTATATAGCAACAGTTTGCTGTCCACTCCAAGCGAACTGTTTCATCCCAGAAGGGCAACCAGACTAAACTTCGCTTTCTTGGCCTTGTTGATAGCATAAGAGAGATGGTAGCCCCAATTCAGCTTGGCATCTATCACAACTCCGAGGTATTTATAGTTCTTTACCCACTCGAGCTCCTTGCCAGATAGGAAGATTGACTTCAGGGGTTTTCTAAATTTTGCATCTATCTACGTTCAGGTTTAACCTCCACTTAGCAAACCATTTCTCACACAGATGCACAGCATTTTGTAACCGAGATATGACATGAGTGGGATTTCGGGCACAAGTCATGATCGACACATCGTCAGCAAATAGGTATAATTCGCAATTTGTAAATGCTGGGAAGTCGTGAATGAAAAAGTTGAACAACGCAGGGCCCAGGGCAGAGCCTTGGTGAACACCAGCCTTGATGTCACAAGGGTTAGACATGGAGCAGCCAACCTTTACACGAAAAGTCTTTTTGACAGAAAGGAACTAATCAAAGCGATCAGCTCATCAAAAAAGCCATAAGTAATCATCTTATATCTCAGGCCGGTATGCCAGACCTGATCAAAAGCCTTCCGTACATCTAGAAAGATAAGACCACCGTATTTGGCGCAATTTAGGGGAGCGTTTAGATCAGCAACAAGCCCCTAAAGCTGTAGTTAACAAGAGTGCCCCGGGCGAAACCCGAATTGCTCCTCGCGAACAAGATTATTGGCTACGCAAAAAGCATTAAATCTCCTTAGAATAACACGATCAAGGACTTTTGACATCGTAGTTAGCTTATGGGCCTATAGCTGACAGCGAGGGCAGGGTTCAGGACAGGCTTCGGTATCGTAACGATGACGGACTCCTTCCACTTGTCAGGGAAGTATCCATGTCTCCAGCAGTCATTTATGACCCTGGTAATAATGGATACGGCACTAGGAGGCAAGTTCTTAAGGGCACTGTTTGTGATAGAATCCAAACCTGCTGCCTTACTCCTTTTCAGATGCTTTATGATTGATGCTTGAGATTTCATTTGTGCTAGTAATTTTCTCATGCGTAGGAACATTCTGGGATGGTTCATAGGAGATACACACATCTTTGACAAGTTGAGTATTTGAGCGACTAACGGGGTTTTCGTCACAACGTGTGGTAAACTGCTTTTCCAGGGAGTCGGCGATCAGTTGAGCTTTATCACCACCTGTAGTAAGCAGTGGTGGCAACAAGACAATCGACAATCGAACAGTGTAGTGTATCGGTATTCGTGTGGAACTTGAAGCATAGTTTCCATGATCTTACTCTTCATAATCATATTCCAAGGGGAAATACACTGAACCAGAAAAGAAGCCTGATGTACCCACAAAGGTCATCCAAAGTATGAAAGAAAATTGCCTCCGCTTGGTGGAAAAAAAATTGATTGACGATTGTCTGAAATAGGAGTATATTACATAATAAGCCACAGAAAAAACGAAAGAATTTATGAAAATTTCTGGTGGCAACACTCGAACCAACGCAGCGCAGCGCAGGGAAAAACGAAACGAGCGGTCCGAACAGCGCAGGGAAAAACGAAACGAGCGGTCCGAAAGCAACGCTTTCACTGCCACACTCATCCAGGAAGTAACCAGGGGAAATACACTGAACTAGGTAAGAAGCCAGATGAGACCTAGTTAAGTCATCCAGTGGATAAGATTGGGCCCTTCCCTATAAGGACGAATAAGTTGACTGTTGATTGACGAGGGGCATGAGGAGCTATGAGATCCAGTAGTCGGGAAAGATCGCCTTTTGGATGTCGTCAAAATTGATGTCTAGTACGTGTCGAGGCCTGGGATGCCTGAAGAAACTTCTAAACATAAGTGGACGCTCCAGAATACCTGCAACCAGAGGATTGGGATGGTCCTTAATCTTCAGAAGAAACTTCTTCAGTGACTCCTGTAGATAGCTACCAATGGGAGGTATATGGAAATCTTCAGCAATTGAAATATTTGTTTTAATTCTCCTGTCAAGTTGGGCAAATGTCCTGAAAGTAACGTTTTGGAAGGTTTGGAGGTCCTTCGATCTGGACTTACATATTGTAGCCCAGGCAGGCATACGGTAAAGCAAGATGGTTCGGATTACCGTCCTGTACAGTAATAGTTTGCAGTCCAATCCAAGCGCGCTGTTTCGCCCCAGAAGAGCTACCATACTGAACTTTGCCTTCTTTGCCTTGTTGATGGCGTAGGAGACATGGTCGCCCCAATTTAGCTTGGCATCTATTTCCACTCCGAGGTTTTTGTAACGTTTTACCCATTCGAGCTCTCTACCAGAAAGGAAAAGAAGACTCGGGGGTTTCCGAAGTTTCTTTGTAATGAACATTCTCTTGCATTTGTCAACATTTACATTGAGTCTCCACTTAGCAAACCATTTCTTGCACTGATGTAAGGCATTCTGCAATCGAGATATGACATGGGCGGGAACGCGAGCAGTGGTCATGATGGACGCGTCGTCAGCGAACAGATACAGCTTGCATTTTGTAAATGTTGGAAAGTCATGGATGAAAAAGTTGAAGTATGCAGGGCCAAGAACAGAACCCTGGGGAACACCAGCTTTGACGTCACACGGGTTTAACATGGAGCAACCAACTTTTATCCGAAACATCCTGTTCGACAGAAAGGATCTATTCAAGGCAATAAGATCGTCCGGAAATCCACAAGTAACCATTTTGTGTATTAGGCCTTCGTGCCAAACCTGATGAAAAGCTTTTCGGATATCCAGAAATACAAGACCACCATATTTACCGCAGTTAAGTGGAGTGTTTAAATCCGCAACAAGCCTCCAGATCTGGAGTTGGCAGGATTGACTGGTCGAAAGCCGAATTGCTCTTCACGAACAAGATTGTTAGCCACACCTAAGTCGTTAAATCTCTTAAGAATGGCGCGTTCAAACACTTTTGATAGCATAGGTAACAAACTTATAGGTCTATAGCTGACAGGGAGAGCAGGGTTTAGACCAGGCTTCGTTGTGGTAACGATAACAGAATCTTTCCACTTGACAGGAAAGTAACCATGTCTCCAGCAGTCATTCATGGCCCTGGTAATGATCGAAACAACATTAGGAGGTATGTTTTTGAGAGTGGTATTTGTGATGGAATCGATACCTGCTTTTAAGAGGCTTGATGACATCGGAGATTTCATGAACACCAATAGTGTCCTCACAGGTAGAAATAGGAAGAGTGTGCTCGTGTGCGATGCATCCATTGTTAACAAGACGAAAATTTGAGAAATTATCCGGGTTGTCCTCACCAGGAGTGGTAAATTGTTTAACCAGGGATTCAGCGATCAGTTGAGCTTTATCTTGATCACCCGTGACAGCATTGTCATTTGCTGTAAGCAGTGGTGGTAAGTTGATGGGCCTGTTTCCTTTTTGAGCCCTTACTGTACCCCAGAGCGAGTTGTCCTGGACTGACATGGACTTTAGCTTTTCGCTCAATCTTTGATTACGTAAAGATTTAACCTCTTCCTGGATCTTGCGAGCTAGCCCGTTGTATTTTGTCTTGAAGAAGGGAAGTCGTTTACGCTACCATAACCTTCTGTAGGAATTTCTTTCAAGTATGAAACGCCGATGTAAGTAGGGAGTTCGAGATGTGCAGTAGTGAAAGTACTGAAAGCTGTAGCATCATTGATAACACGAGTAATAGAACTGATATTTGCATTAATATCCTCGTTGTCAATAACCTCCTTATATGGAATGCTGTTTTCTCTAAGGATATCCCTGAAGAGTTTCCAGTCTTGTTTGGAGCGAAGCCCAATCTTAATATCGATGTTCAAGCCCACAAAGAGAAGCATCACTGAACGGTGGTCAGAAGATAAGTCGTCGACTGTGAAAATATTATAGGGCCTAACGAATCCTTTAAGAACTACACTGTCCAGCAATGACAGGAGAATGGTCGCAGTAGTACGTGTCATTATGGGGTCCAGCAACAAAGGTGTCAATCTCGTTTAGAGTATATCCGCAGAGGATATTGCCATTTTGGTTGGAGCATTTGGAATTTCATGCAGGGTGCTTAGCATTAAAGTCTCCTGCCATACCACTGGAATGGGACCAGAGAGCAGCTCATCAGCCAGATTGCCTTTTCAGGATAATAATTTGCCTTCCTGAGATCTTCACAAAAGTCTTCCAGGTCATACGTTGTGTCAACATTTCGGACAACGTATTTCAGCAGATTTTCTGATTTGAGCTGATGATGCTGGATTTTTAGCACATCGTTACTCTTTACTCCAGATACTAGAATTTTGGGCGTATCCTCATCAAGACACTTAATTATAATGGTGTCCTTACGACCTGTGTGGCAGATTATTTTATCTAATGACACATGTTTTGTGATTTACTCTAGAATATTCTTGATTGGTTTTCCGTGATGACGAATAATAATCGGAGGAATGTAAATTACTCTCTTTCCGTGGGTGACATTGCTTTCGAAATAACCACGCTTAGCTTTGTTACCTCGTAGGGCTACAGAGACACCATTTTTTATATCGACAGTGGACAGAATGTTGTCTATCCTAACACCACTTTTGTTTTTTTTATTCTGCGCAATACGCCAGTTACCTCCATCACTTTCAGCAGAATCATTTTCGTGCCTTCTTTTGACACTAGTTCGTAGTGAGGAGTTTCCTTCGTAGACTTCCTCCAGGCAGGTAGAAACATTTTCATTATTAAGTATTGGATCACGATTTACCTCTATCATGGGCAAATCCGAAGTAACGGGAGAGCCCATAAACTCCTTGATAATATTGCCGAGGTTAGCGAAGCTATTAGCAGTCTCTAAACTAGCCCTCTGAATATCACTTTTTAAGCTATCAATTTTACTACCAAGTTCCTTAGATAGCGATTCCACCCTTGATTCTAAGTCAAGATATTTCTTGTTCAGTTCCGTACGTAATGGCTCAAGTTGTCCGTTAATAAGAATGTCAAATGCCAGAAATCTCGGATCCTTACACGCATCTTTGTAGGCCAGGTCACAAGGTAACATTTTACCATCAGCATACTTAACAGTGCATGAAGGAGATTTTGACGTAGCGCCTGAAGTCATCATGAAGCAGGTGTGGTGCTGGGTTTTGCCGTCCTTAGAAGGACACATCTACTCAAAACGACTCAGTTTAAATGACTTAAAAAAGTCCTACCTTTTTAGTCTTCTTGGAAAATCCACCGATGCACTGAAAGTCGTCCAGACTGCAATAGGTACGTCGTCGTCCGTCGAGTGGTAGAATCGTCGTGCAGTAGCAGCAGTGTGTGTGATGGTGAATGAGTGAATACAAGACAATCGACAATCGAACAGTGTAGTGTATCGGTATTCAAGTGGAACATGAAGCATAGCTTCCATAATCTCACCCTTCATAATCATATTCCAAGGGAAATACACTGAGCTAGAAAAGAAGCCTGATGTACCCACAAGGGTCATCCAAAGTATGAAAGATAACTGCCTCCTCTTGGTGGAGGAAAATTTGATTGACGACTGTCTAGACTAGAAGCAGACCACTAGTATTAGATAAAACACGACTTATGAAGTCCAGTAATCTGGAAATAAGACCTTATCAATGTCTTCAAAATTAATATCAAGTATATGCTTTGGATCACGATATCTGTTTTTATGCATAGGATGCTTTAAAATGCCCGAGACTAGCTCGTTGCTATGATTTTCTACATTGGGCAGCATGGATTCCATGAGCCCTTGAACGTATTTGCCAATATGAGTCATGTTGAAGTCATTATAAATGGAGGAATTGCTAACAATTCTCCGATCTTTTTGCGCAATAGTCCTGTGTAACGTTTTGGAACGTTTGCAGTTCTTTCCAAATAGTTTTACATATTGTGGCCCAGACGGGTATACCATAGTTCAAGATAGTCCGAACAATGACCTTATAGAGTAGGAGTTTATTATCAATGTTTAGGGCACTATTCCGGCACATCAGAGCAATCAAGCTAAACTTGGCTCTCCTGGCCTTATTTAACGCATAAGTTGCGTGGGGAGTCCAGGTAAGCTCAGAGTCAATAACAACACCAAGATATTTATAAGTTTCAACCCAGTCCAGTTTTTTGCTATATAGCGTAAGAGAATCTAATAATCTCTTTCTTTTCTTGGAGACAAACATCGCCTTGCATTTGTCTACATTCAATTTTAGTCTCCACTTGCTAAACCAGCTTTCACACTCCTTTAGAGCCAACTGCAGTCGCGAGACTACTACGGCTGGTTGACGAGCACAGTTCAGTATAGCAGCGTCATCTGCGTAAAAAAAAGCTTACATTTAGAAGGACTTGGAAAGTCTCGCATAAAATAATTAATAATACTGGCCCCAGGACTGAACTCTGTGGGATACCAGCATTTACTTCATACATAGGAGATAGACTATCTCCATCTCTGACCTGAAAAAACCGGTTGGAGAGAAACGAGTGTATCAGAGTAATTATGTCTTGAGGAAATCCATCCATAATCATTTTAGAAATAAGACCATCGTGCCAGACTTGGTCGAAGGCTTTGTGTATATCGAGAAAAACGACCCCACTCTACATAGAGAGATTAAGGGGCTCAATGATATCCGCTGCGAGCCTCCGGAGTTGGCAGGAATGGTTTGAGCGAAAGCCAAATTGTTCATCGCGGATGAGATCGTTCGCATCACAGTGCTCAATGAATCTCTTGAGAATTGTTTTTTCCAGGATTTTGGAAATTGATGGTAACAAGCTGATGGGCCTGTAGCTAACAGGATTTGCAGGATTTTGTCCTGGCTTAGGAATGCTTAAGACAACTGATTGCTTCCAAGCATCCGGGAAGTAAGTGTTCTTCCAGCAGTCGTTAATCATTTTTGCAATATCTTGAATTTTATTTGGAGGTAAATTTTTCAAAGCAGTGTTCTTAATAGAGTCTTTACCTGGAGCTTCTCTCATTTTTAAATTTTCAATGATGCTTAGGACTTCATTTAGATCAATGCTATGTTTTGGGAATTCATTGCCGTGAATATTATAGAAGCCAGTTATGCAGGATTTTACTTTCTCGGACATATCAAGTCCTATTTGCCGACTATCAGTAGGCGTGACAAACTGTTCTGAAAGTGAACTTGCAATAAGCTGCGCGTTATCATCATCATTCGTGATGAAGTTGCCATTTTGGGCTGACAGGGGTATGATATTAATGGCTTTCTTGTTTTGCAAGGCTCGAACCATGCACGACATAGAGTTATCGTGGGTCGACAGACTCTTAACTTTATCGTTCCACCTGTCATTACGAAGTGCTTCTACCTCCTCGTGAACTCTTCTAGTGAGCCTATTATATTTGGTCTTAAGCTATGAATCACGAGTTCGGTACCACTGCTCTCTAACCTTATTCCTTTGTTCAATTAATTGTTTGATTTCTGGAGTGAGATCAAGGTGATCAGCTCGCGTCGACTCTAAGGGTGAAGCACTAAAGTCAATAGCTGCATTTATACGTGTAGTAATCCTTTTCACATTGGTATCTATGTCGCTCGTACTATGTACGTTATTTAGTGGGTCGTCATCGTTTTTGAGAATTTCTCTAAAAAACTTCCAGTCTTGTTTGAGCCTCAGTTCTTCTTTGAGGTCAGTGTTTACGTTGTCACAATTTAGTGCAACTGGTTTATGGTCTGAGGATAGATCATTGACCATATAGATATTGAATCATTTGTAGAAACCCTTCAAAAACACAATATCAAGTACATCGCTTGAAGGAGAATGATCACAATAATATGTATCTAGTCTCCTTATAATGGGGAAAAATTGTGAAATAATAAAACAAGATTAAAATTTTAAAAAAGTCACCAATCTTGAAAAAACTTTGGAGATAAAACTAGTCTATTGAGCATGAAGTTCTTGTGTAGTCTATTGAAGATGGTAGAAATAAAACCAGTCCATTGAGGATGTAGATGAAGTTCTTGTGTAGATGATGTTGATAGGAGAAGACGGTGATCTTGAAGTACAAATTAAATTTTGAAGGGTTGATCCAAATTTTTAGGGTAAATTTCAAATAATAACGTTTTCGAGAATTTTTTTCTCATCATCAGTTGAAAAAGTATTTGACCAACTCATCATCAGTGGGACCAATTCAATAACATTTTATATATAGCAATGGCGAAAACTTTTGAAACAATCGCGCAAATTTTACGTATTCGATTGCAGCGTTCCAAACACGCGCGTAATGAGAAATGAAATGCTCGCACGTCTAAATGTTTTAAACTACTGCGCCTATGATCTTTCCGCTACTGCTAGAGCCAGTCATCCCTTCTTAATCAAAGTTACTATAGACGTCAGAAGAGAAAAATCATTGTTGCAAACCATTGTCGGGAAAAATCTTGTAAGCATTCCAAGGAGCTTTACCCGTGACACAGATGTGATATTAAATTTGATTATTTTACTTTTACTTGCACTTGGTTTAAATAAACAATGGAAATACCTTTGATTCTATCCACACTCACATCATTTTTAAATATTGGCCTAACATTATTTAACCATTTTTAACAATAGGCCTAACATTAATTAGCCACTTTGACAATAGGCCTAACTTTTAGTCATTTGTAAATATAAGCCTAACATTAATTAGCCGTTTTTAACAATCGCCCTAACATTATTTCCCCACATTAAACAATAGGCCTAACAGCACTGACTTTTAAAACGAAATGAGCATGTGCATCGACAAAGCTTCATAATGGGCACGTGCTCTAGACTTCCATCAACAATGCTTAAGTGATAAACAAAAAGTAACACTGTATTCACTTTTGACTCATCAGTACGAATCGAATGATATATTACATGCCCTAAGTTCATGTTCTTAATATTAGTGCACCTGCTTGAAGGGGTCCACGAGAGCTCATCAAAAGTTGGTATATCGCAGTTTAGTTCTTCCATTTTCACTTATCGTGCAAACGATGACCGGCCGGACACATATAAGTTATCAATCAAGCTTGTATTCTTATTTTGCTTTAGCTAAAGCTCGTAATAGGGGTTCATTGAAGTATTTTTAGGGCTCATTTTCTCGGACGTAGCATTTCGAAAATCGAAAAGAATGTCATATTCGTCTTGTCTCGTGATTCTCGTTCGAATGACATATAACGTGCTTTATATTGTCAATAAAAAAATTTTAAGGGGGGGTTTGGGGTCTCAATAGTCACGTGACTGTTAGATCGATTTCAATCACAAACTAATCAGGTGAGCTCAGGAAGGGTCTCTATCTAAAAGCGAAAGCAGAATTTGAAAAAGTTAAAGCATTCTCAAGTAATCGTCGGACATACAGACGGACGGACGGACAGAAACAGACAGACAGACAGACAGAGAGACAGACAGATAGACACACAAACAGCTCGAAACCAATAGAAGCTTTTCAGCATATAATAACGAAACGAAATTTCAAAATTCCCATTTAATGTCCAAAGAAAGACTGTGAAATCATAATTAATTATTAATGGGGAATAAGATTGAAAATGTGCAGCATGGCGTCCCTTATGCGCGTTATTGTTGAAATAGCATTAAAAGAAATTTCATTACCTTAAGGGTAAATCCGCAAAACAATGCTGCTCGGTAAAGAATCATGGCTGCTGCGAGAAAGTGAGAAATTCAATAAGAACTAAACATCGAACGGCAGGGTAGGAGTAATTTGCACAGCATTGGAATGAAAATGAAAATGGACGCCATGCTTCAGGTGAGTGAGGAGGTGCAGGATCAGAAGGAGGGACGACTAGTCAAGTCAAAAGCGGGAAGTGGTCTGTCTGAAATTAAAAAAAAACAGTAACCACAGAAAGAACATCAACAATAGTGGGACACACATCCTCGTGATCAAGAAAATTATTCGCGAGGAACAGCTAGCTGCAGACAGTCATAATCACGTGGAGATTTTTTAATTAACATTTATTATAACAATATATACTCAACACTCACCCTCTGCAAAACAGTAAAAAAAACCTAATTACAAATAAAATTATATCCATTTTTACATAAAAAAATCTGAGTTTTCCCGAACAACTTTTCATTCTATTCAAAATTTTCATAAACGCAATGTTTAACGAGATATTTCAAGATTTCTATTTCGGCACTGGATTAAACTGATACTTTTGGCTCACCGATTGCACTAACCTGATACTTCTTGTTCCAGATCATTTTGTGTTGATTGGAGGGAGAGTTGGTGTGATCTGAGGCGGTAGTTAAACTCAGCTGGTCGGAATCTGCGAATGAAACTGAACACAGCACTTTTTTGAGGGGTTGATTGACATACAATTAGTTGAAAACCAAAAGTCAATGTTATAGAGGTCACTCTGGAGGGCTAAGAGTCATCTTTGTTGACATTTAGTAATATTTGCAGAGTAGAATGAAATAAAACTGGTTACTTTGAGAGACACTTTGAATTATTAATTAAAGTTTTCTGAGGTAGGAAGCTACCTGAAAATTAACTTAGTTTTCTCGTTAATTTGAACAATTTCAGTTCAAAAATATCTGTATTATTTGTAGGCTGGTTCTGAAATATATCCTAGATTTTTAGTCCCGACACCTTTAATAACGGTTTTATGAGACACCCTGTTTGTAGATTACCTAAAATTGCTATGGTGACAACTACTTTCTGGAGAAAATTCCATCTTCCCTGCAGCGCTCTCCGCGAAAGTCACTTCGGCGCATGTCTCAAAAGCTACATACCGGTCTGGGGTGTTTTCTCGTGGCATGCAATCGGTCTATTGGTGCACCTGACATCCACTCTGCGTGCTACTTCCTATGTCGATCTGCTTGGGGGCCACCTGCACCCCGTCATGAACTGCTTTTATCCCGCAGGCAAGGGCATCTTCCATCAAGAAAATGCGCCTCCACACACGGCCCTTGTGACACGGCTGGAGAAATATGCTACCAACTTCAGGAAAATGTTTTGATCTCTACGTTCCACAGATTGCAATCCTTTTGAATATTAGTAGATAAAGTCCCCAAATAGGCGCATATTAATGAGGAGGGGGTGGCCAATTTGCTCCAATTAAAGTCCTCCCCTCCCTTTTTGCTCCAATTAAAGTCCTCCCCTCCCTTAATTTGCTCCAATTAAAGTCCTCCCCTCCCTTAATTAGGGTGTGGTCATTTAATGTGGGCATTGTTTTAATGAATTTGGGCGTTGGTTAATTAATTAATTAGGGCGTTGGTTAATTAATTAGGGCGGCGCCCCTTTGATTTGAAGGGCGTGGTCATTTCGCCCCAACTTGTACGGGCATGACACAAGGTGTTTGCGTGTCAGGGCTTGTGAAAACAAGTTTCACATGCCCCGACATTTAGTATTCGCCCCACGTGACCCCTCTACCTCCCCCCTACACCTACCTGACGTCACAGGCGTTCAACCAATCCGCGCGTAGAAGGTACCTCACGTGACCCACCACCTCATCTCCCCTCTTTTAATTTGGGCGTTGGTCTTTTATTTGGGTGGGGGCCTGGAATAAAATTAATTTTATCATCCTCTGATATACCCCTGGTGCTGGTGCTAAACCAGGGTGGGGGGGTTAGAGGAGACCTAATGTTCTCAGCAAAAGCCACTTGGGTGATTCTGGCTTACAAGTAAACACCAGTCGATTCCCTTATATACCATACTTTTCGGGTAGCGGCTTTCATACTGGCGCCTCAGCGGATTACCTTATTACTAATGCACTACGGATTACCTAATTACTAATTCACTATTGTTTCTAGGGTAACCAAATTTTTCCAAACTCTTTTACAATGTCTTCTACGACTGCTGTTTCAAATAAATACAGATGTGTTCTTTACATAACTTAATTTTAATTTTCAACTAATGGATACAGTGTTTCAATGGATAGGGAGTGCAGCTAAGGTGGGACTAATGTTGTCTGAACTCTCATATCATTGTTTATAAATACAACGAGGTCACACAACCTGATGAAAGGGTCGTATTCACTAACCTTTTAAAGCTTATTTTAAAGCTGGGCTGTTGGAAATTTGTTTTATTTTCATGTTTGCCTCTCTCACTGATAGCCTTTTGCTCACATGAAGGACTGTTTTTTTTTTTTTTCTAACAGTTGTACCTGGTTGAAATGTTAAATAAAAATACAAATTTCACATTTCTCAATGCTGTTGAGGTATACTTAACCCTCTCTCTATACAAATTTGTACAAATGTGACTCACAGAGATTGATAAACGCATTGCTTGATTCCCCAACCTCGCGATATTTACCCACACACCCCCCTCTCTCTCTCTCTCTCTTTCTCCACTGCTCCTACATAACCAACACATGTTTACAAAATGTTGTTTTAAACTGTATTCTAAAAAACTGTTTTCATACTCTCTCTCTCTCTCTCTCTCTCTCTCTCTCTCTCTCTCTCTCTCTCTCATACAGTATACAACTTTTCGGTTCACTTAGGATATTCGGACACGCGCGTGATATGTTTCGTACTCTTTATTGTGCAAAAAGTCTGTATTCGATTTAAGGCAATGATCACATGCGTTGATTTAACATCACTCATCACAAGTCGTTAAGTTCTCAAAGTCGCGCACTTGTTGTTTTGTTTTTACAGTTTGAATTTATAATTTTTACTTAATAAAATCGGTACGTGGCCTATGCTTTCGTTTTACGACACTACAATTCACGCGTTGATGACGTTCGCGTATGCGAGCATCGTGATTCCCGGGCTGGGCACTCACGGTCGCGTTTGGTTCTCGGACGTCGCGACGATGTTGTTCGCTCGGGTTGCATTGTTCACGTGTTTGTGTTTGCTTAAAAAAACCCTCTGTCTTCAGCCAAAGTTATATGTGATATGTTTTTCTATAATTTGTTAGGTTAGCCTGCTCTTTCTTCGTTTTGTTTTTGTTTTGTTTTTTTTTTCCCTAATTAAATTCTCTCCCGCTTACACACCGCGGATGTCGGCGCATTCGCACGAGGCCTAATAACGATGCTTTGTGTGAGCGGTCGCTACTTTCGACGCGCAGACTAATTCAAGCTAAAATCTACGTCTCTGACAATTCAAGATATTTGAAATACGTTTTTGTTTGTTTGTGCTGCATTGACGTTTTCACATTACTTTCAGAGTTTTTCATCTAATTTAAAAAATGTACGCCCTTGTTATCACACAGTTTGCAGGGGGGTAGGCTTAACGAGCTCGTGTGGAGTATGTATAGCCGCCCTTTCGACACTACGGTTCGTGTTCAAACTATATCGGGCTAAAATTCCTTGCATTTTTTCTAGCAGGTATGTGATATACGTTTTACTCATGATACATTGGTGTTCCCCATTCGTTTCGTGTTTTTTTCCCTACTAAATTAAAAGCCTGTCCTATTTATAAAAGTGTACGTAATTCTTACCCCTGCCAGCCGTACGAAGCCTAACGTATCAGAGCCTTGAACACAGGTGACACCCGGTGTTTTCAAGGCTCACATTAAAACTAAAACTTATAGAAAAAAAAAAAAAAAAAAAAAAATACCTTGTCTCATCCGTAGGGTTGCTGCATTTTACTAATGTAAAACGGAATGTTTTTAATTTTTAATACAATACCATTTTTGTTTCACATGTGCGGTGGGACTTGTACATTTCTTAGGTCCCACAATCATTCGTTGCCTTGGAAAATTTAGCTCCACATGTCCACATCTGTTTCTGTTTTGCTTTGATTTATTATAAAAAATAATAACAAATAATATTGATGGTGATGGTGATGATGATGATGCTGAAAAGTATACAGGTATTCAATTTTAGTTACTACTTACTGCGTGTTTTTTTTTTTTTTTTTATTCCCTAAAATTTTAAATTACGTGCTAAAAAAAAAAAAAAAAAAAAAAAAAAATTATCCTTTACTTTTAATGTATTTAGGCTAGTGCAAATGTTAAATTTTCTAAGTTAATTTGCATTGCATAATAAACGTTTAAGTGCAAACTCATTGTGAATCGTTTCAAACAATATTAGTATGCAGCTACGTACCCTGAAGGTTGCTTTTAGCAACACAATGCTTTGTTGCTTAAGGAGAGTTAATGTAATGATAGCCTCTTAATGTTAAAGAGAGTTCGAATCCTTAATGTTTTAATGCTAATCTTAATTGTTTGTAAGCTTCCATAGCAATATTAATTTATTTAATATACTCTGTATAAAGGTATTAAAAAGTGTGTTGCTCTAAAAACGAAGTCACGAATGGATGATTTAAAAAAAAAAAGTGATGTTAAATGAATGACTTTGAATGAATCTGGAAACTCTTTTTAGTTTGTTTACTTAAAAATTACGCTGTGGAAGCTTACAAACAATTATTGATAATTATTTCTTTAATTCACTACGCTGACATGGTTTTTACCTCATAGAGATTCGATTTCTCTTTAACGTTTCCTAAATTGACAGATAATAGCGAATCTATCTATCTATCCATCGCAGATCCCAATCGGACTAGATGTAGTGCCATTCGTTTCGGGTTTTGTTACTCTTTCGACTGAAATTTTTTGTTTTAATCAATTTTCCGTTCTCTTTATCATCAATTTACTGTTTTGTTATTCAGTCGTTTGAAAAAAGAAAATTGTTTTTCAAGGGTTCCTTTGTTAAAACGACAGACCCCTTTGTGTGTTGTTGTTGTTTTTATGTGAATTTAAGCTAAAACTGTGTGTTTAAAATTACAAATTTTTACTGTTTTCAACACTATCGAGGTTATACGGATATCTCGGTACTAATCTATGTCTGAAATGATTTGCTGTCATTATAAAACTGATGACAGTTTTGCTAACACTCATTTTAATATGATTTTATAAGTTGGTTTATTTATGCATATTTGAGATACGCATTGTCCGACAATAACACTGTGACTGCTATAAATTTCTTTGTTCACAGAATCCATATTCTTTAAATCAACTAATTATTTCCCTTTTTTCTGATACTCGCTCGAAAAGATAAACTGTAAATTGTTTCAAAAAAAAAAACTAATTTTAATACATTTTCATTTTAACTCAACGTAAGCATTGCATTTCTCTCCCGACTCTAGTTGATTTAGCCACCCCCCAAGTGTGAATTCACTAGTGCTCCAAGCGGTATGCACCTAGCTTATATGAAATATTTAAATAAGACATTTTGGACATCCCTTCGTTAGCATGAATAGATGCATCAACCCGCTGTCACATTGAATCCCGAATGCATTGATGTATCCCTGGAGAATTGCATATTGTTTCGCAGCCTTTCACAATATGGGCTCGGAGGGCTTCCTGCATCTAGTGGGTTCCATTATACAACAGCTTTCAAATGCCCCCACAAATAAACGTCTACTGAGTTTAGTTTCAGAGTGTGTAGGCTAAGGAATTGGTCCACTTTATCTATCAAAGTGAAAATGAGTTCTAACATGGAAATAAAGAGTTTCCAGATCCTTTCCATATAACAAATTTTCTTCCTCTACATATGAGAAATGTATCTTGAAAGTTTGGCTGTACCAATGAATCTAATGGAAATTTAGTCTAGCAGGGGCTTTGCTAGGTCTTCTAAGCTTGTTAATAAAGGGACAAATACAAACATCAACACCTTTGCTGGGATTCAAACCTGTGACTCATTGGTTTCCAGAGTGAAAAGACCTGCATCTTTGTATTCTCAGCCACTGAGCCACCCAGTGATTGATTATCCAATCTAAAATATTAAAAATCTAAAATAATTTATAAATAATCTGTATCATCGTCCTATGATACCAATTATGGGTGGTTGGTCATCATAGAGAGAAAAGTCAACCAATTTCAAACATAAGATGTAACTAAACTAAGTATTTTGATTTATTCTGTGAATCTCCAAAAATATATGAAATTGATTAAATAAAATTTCTTAAATATTAAACTAAAACAAAGCACCACAATTACTGAATGTAACTCCCTCTTAAGAGTCTTGAATCACAACATTCAAAAGTTCGATCATTGATCTTTATTAAAAAAAAAATAGTCGCCGGTTGTTAAAACCAAAATATTTATAAGCAAACATTTCTTTATTATAAGAGGTAACCATTCAATGACTATTAGCATAGATGCAATAAATCAAGCCTTGTCGAAATGAAAGTACTTTAAAAGAGATGGAAGTTCAATATTGCTCTGACAAAAATTAAAGATGAAAAATAATAACAATTAATGACGGTAAAGTCATTCTTCATAGCACAAATGTTTTCAGCTCTATCAGGTTCTCTCTCTCAGGTGATATCAACGGGTACCTGACAGATCCTGAAAACATTAGTGCTACTAAGGACTTTACTGTAATTGATTGTTATTATTTTTTTTTCTGTTCAATTTTTGTCACACAATGGTGGATCACATCATTTCGCTTATGCTCATGGAGGCATTGGATTCGCCATAGGGAAATTTTCTTCAATTATATCTTGAATTTTCTTTTTTAGTGATGAAATTGGATGACTACTGATATTTTCTCCCCA